>JAJJMA010150018.1:0-13507 GCA_023529015.1 Papaver nudicaule
TAATTATCAACAGGTTGCCACATGAACGTATATTTGTGAACCAAATTCCGTTGAGAATTCTTGGCTGTAGCTCAATTTCATTTGGCATGCAAGGACATTTGAAAATTACAAGCACCTAACGTAACAGGATATAGCTTTTCCAAGGACCTAACAAAAGGACTACGGCAGTCATAGATTCTCTGTTTAGGCTTAATTATTGTTGCGGAATTCTTATAAAACGCAGTGTGTGCCCACAGTTCGAAAAACAAAATTAGTCAGACATCATAAAGTCGGGTTTAAATCCATTTCTGCCATTGTGGTTAACACTGTACAATCATGCTCTTGGTATAAGTAACCATTTTATCCGTATAATTGACAGCTTACCGGAACAAAAAGATTGACATTAACTCTGGCAGTCACACACATCAGCAGTTTAGGACTGCAAGATGAATATCAAGTACTATCTTCGTATTATATTTGTCTTAAATGTGAATTGGCACAAGAAGGC
Organism: Papaver nudicaule; assembly: GCA_023529015.1. Classification (NCBI taxonomy): domain Eukaryota; kingdom Viridiplantae; phylum Streptophyta; class Magnoliopsida; order Ranunculales; family Papaveraceae; genus Papaver; species Papaver nudicaule. The sequence goes on from JAJJMA010150018.1 coordinate 488, forward strand.
TATTTACTGCTCTGAATTGCAAAGCTTTATATGGTTTATGTATGCTCGTCAGATAAAAACCAGCACAAAATTTCAAGACATTATAGAGCAGTAGAAGCGGAATTATGGAAGTAGAAATATTGTATTAGATGATTCTTTAAATGGGGAGAGTCTTTCATAACTCTACACAATCAAGTAAAGAACAAAAACAAAATCGCTATATACATCTATTCAGAGTCCAGACTGTCTGGATTTTGTTCTTCTTTTTATGATGCATTCAGTTGAGAAGTGAGTTCGCGGCTTCTTTGCACGGAATTGTCAGACCACCCATCGGATGATCGAAGCCAAACTCTTCTTCTGCACGGCTTAGCAAGTCTTGAAATATAGGATGGTTCAAGTAAGACACTGGAACGACGAATCTTTTCCTTTCTACGTCTCCGACATAAACAGCACAATGACCTTTAGGTACATCTGCAGTTGATGCTGATGCTGGTCGAGTAAGTCTGAGAATTTGCTTTGATTGCGAAACCATTGAGCGCAAACGGATACCCATTGAAGTAAAGGGATGGGAAAAGTGATCTTAATTCTTGAAACAGTTGGCTGAAAGATAGCTGTATGAGTTTTAGATGGAGATTTGTAGATGACTATATGGATAACTTGAATCTATGAGTATTTATAGAGTTTGATCAAGTGATAGTTTTTTATTTACCCTTCCAAGTGGGTAGTTTTCTGTTTAGAAATGAAACCGGCAATCGGTTAAGTTTCAGGACCTACCTGTTTATGACTCACATGGGCTTTGCTCATCCAATTTAGCAAGAATCTCTCAAACTCTCTCAACCAATCCAGTGTTGTCAATCCCAGCTGCATCTGTGAAGTCATAATCTAAATAAAAAAGCAATTCCATGTGAGATTGTTAGTTTGCAAATTTCAACAACCAGAGGATGATGACATGACTTCTGAGAGCCTACAGTCCTAAACAAGGTAATGAAATGATTGAAACTGACTAGATTCCTCCCTTTTCATAAAAAGGACTGGTCATTCTGCCTGACAAGTCAGTAATGGAGTTCTCGAAATCTCTCGTTAGATTCTTTCTTTCTTAAGGAAGTTTGAAAGAGAGAGATCATAGAGTGGGTCTAAATTCTGAAGCAGTTGAGAATTTTCTGGATCATCAATATCTGCTTCTACTGTGGTGAACCTGGTCACCATGTCCAAATTTAATTACCACATGGCTTTGCACATAAAATTTAACTAATCTAATACTACATGGTTATGCAGCCCACACTCCCCACTTGTAGGCAGCCATAATATTTAAGAAAGAACTAGGCCATGTGATTCTGTTAGTTCTTAGCAATGAGACAAGAGGAGATGACATAAGTTCTGTGACTTTTCCAAAGGCCTAGCAAGGAAATGATTGAAACAGATAGTTTTTTCCAACTTGGCATGCTTGTTATCTCATATTCTATCAGATACATGCAATATAGTTACTGCCTGCTACCACCAACACGTTTTGTTCCTCATCATAGCATTAGAAAACTAATAAGATTCTTCTGTCTAGCTTGTTAAGTTCTTTATACAATTCTTTTCTGTTCTTAACAAACTTTCCATTTCTGTACAGGTCCATATTTTTAAGTGGTTGGGATGATGTATTTTCAGCGGGGACATTTTAGGTCGATGCAAGGTGTATTTCATAAGTACAAATAGATTATTCACCTCATTTGGTCAAGCTATCAGTTATGCTAGTATATGAACATTAAGGCCAATCTCCCATTTTGACTTCCATACTATAAAACTAATTTAAAGGCTCAATCATGACATTATTCGAACTTTGACTTCCATACAAACCCACTGCTCCAATACACGTTTAAGCATTTCAGTGTTTAGTCAAGAAACTTAGGTTTATTGGTCACCATTAAGTTCTGGTCTAACCATGTTCACAACCAAACTAGTAGGAAGGAATGTACCATCTTATCTTCGAAAGTGGGTCATTACGAACGTACTGCACATATGTGAACATATTCCGTTAGTGATTCTTGGCTGTGGTTCAATTTTATTTTGCCTGCAAACACATTTGAAAATTACAAGCACCTAAAACTAGATATAGCTTTTCCAAGCAGAACCTAGCGAAAGGACTACTACAAAAGATAGATTCTCTGTTTATGCCTAACTATTGTCGCCCGCAATTCCAGAATCAAAGTTATCCAGACACCAAAAAGTCGTGTTTAAATCCATAAAAATTCTGTCATTGTGATTAGTACTTTACAATTTTGCTCTTGATATAAGTACATTTTCATACATTGATTACTGGGACTCTTTAACTAGTTGTCTGAGTTCTTGTCAACTAATTATAAGCCGAAAAATCCGAAGTAATGCTGCTGATCATATTGCTTGTTTACTTTGGTCAGTTGGCTCCAAAGTAGTAACTAACATTTTATCAGTATTTAACAGCTTTATGTATTAAAAAAGTTGGCGCTAACGCTGGCAATGACTACATTACCAATCTCAAGTACTATCTTCGCATTTTATTTGTCTAAAAATTGGAACCGCAGCACAAGAAGGTTATTTACTGCTCTGAATTGCAGAGCTTTACAGAAGGTTTATGCTCATCAGTTAAAACCAACATAATATTTTGGAGACACTTTCAGTATAGCGCAATAAAAGTGGAATTATGGAAGTAGAAGAATTGTATTAAATGATTCTTCAAATGGGAGAGTCTTTTCTAACTCTGCGCAATCAAGTAAAGAAAAGAAAAACAAAATTTCTATGTACAATTGTTTAGACTATCTGGCTTTTGTTCCTCTTTCATGATGCATTCAGCTGAGAAGTGAGTTCTACGAATGCGGCTTCCTTGCAGGGAATCGTCAGTCCTTCCATTGGATGATCGAAACCAAACTCTTCTTCTGCACGACTAAGTAAGTCTTGAAATATAGGATGGTTCAAGTAAGACACTGGAACCACGAATCTCTTCTTTTCGATGTCTCCGATATAAACAGCACAATGACCTTTAGGTACATCTACCTTTGATGCAGATGCTGGTCGAGTAAGTCTGAGAATTTGCCATTGAGCGCAAACGGATACCCATTGAAGTAAAAGAGAAGGAAAAATTGATCTTAAAACAGTTTGCTGAGCAGATAGCTGTGTGTATGAGTTTCAGATGATGTAAATGAAGACTTATTAGATGACTATGGATAACTTGAATCTATGGGTATATATAGAGTTTGAGCAAGTGACAGTTTTTTCATTTGCCCTTCCAAGTGGGTGGTTTTCTGTTTAGAAATGAAGCCGGCAATCGGGTAAGTTTCAGGACCTACTTGTTTATGACTCACATGGCTTTGCTCATCCAATTTAACAAGAATCTCTCGCACTCTTTCATCCAATCCAGGGTTGTCTGTCAATCCCAGTTGCAGCTGTGAAGTCATAATCTTAATAAAAAGAAAAAGCAATTCCATGTGAGATTGTTAGTTTGTAAGAGGATGACATGAGAGCCTACTGTCCAATACAAGGCAAGGAAATGATTAAGACTGACTAGTCAATAATTGCATGTATGTCAATATGGGATGATTCATACATACATGCTATAATGAAATGATTGTTGCTTACATAGTTCACCATGACTTCCGTTATCCATACGCTATTTGGTGCTAAACAGATACTTTCCTTGTCATAAAAAGGAATGGTCATGGATGATCGATGCATGGAAATTTAGTAATGGATATTCCTAAATCTCTTGTTAGATTCTTGTTTTCTTTTTCTTAAGATTGAAAGTGAGAGATCACAATTCACAAAGTAGGTCCATATTCTGAAGCAATTGAGATTTTTCTAGACCATCCACATTTGCTTTTAACTGTGCTGAACCATATTTTACCAAGGTGTACATTGTAACACAACTTCAGTCATGGACCTCATGGTAACTAATGCAAATATGCATCCAAGAGTTATTTTACTAAGAACAATTTTGGCAATGCAGCTAGTTATTTTGGCATTCAAATTTTTGATACAAAGCCACTATTCCAGTACAGTAACCTACAAGCGTTCTAGCTAGTTTCCGGTCAGGAAGAATTTAGGTTTGATCCTGCTTCAATTCTGGTCTCACAATTTGATTCTTGAGTATCTCCAAAATGGAAAGGAAATGAATGTTCTGTTTTGCGGTCAAAATCTGGTCCAGTATTGAAAACTCTAAAGTTTCAAGTTAGCTAGGAACATACTTTTTCATAGAGCAAATTTCGTGGCTGCCGTTTAATTTGCAAAGCTAGAAAGCTGAAAACTATGAGGACCTAACTTGAGATTGCTTTACCAAGGAGGACCTTACAAACAGCAAGATTTGGCAAGCTAGCTTTTGTCTGCTATAATTCTTGTAAGCTTTTGATTGAAAATTAGCATTCTGTCTGCCCAAAATTAGCTTCTGTCTGGTAAAAATTAGTTTCTGCCTTGAAAATTTTGGTTGGTTGTAGTGCTCATACCACACAATTCTTGTATTTTGCAAGTACACGGGTATTCGCTATTCAGTGAGGTGTTGCCTGTGGTAACTAACTATTGGTGCAAACTGTACACTTAGTGGGACTGTTCTTGCTTCCAGAACATAAATATTTGATTTGGTCTTTTAACTGACTGTCAATTTATATACCTTAATGATCTTCAAAAATTACCAAGGAAATTGGATGTAATCATGCAAAGTAATAAAGATTGTATTAACGATTCTTTAAAAGGGAGAGTCTTTTGTAACTCTGCACAACATTAAAGAAACAAAAATGAAACCCTCTACATAAAAATTAGCCTATCTAAATCTCTAAAATCTATCTGCATATCCTTGTCATCCTTCGTCTTTCATGAATCACTCAACTGGGAAGTTAGATCAATGAAAGCGGACACTTTGCAGGGAATGGTGAGACCTCCCATTGGATGATGGAATCCAAACTCTTCTTCGGCACGGCTCAATAAGTCTTGAAATGCAGGATGGTTCAAGTAAGATACTGGAACGACGAATCTTTTCCTTTCAGTCTCTCCCGCATAAACAGCACAATGTCCTTTTGGTACGTCAACAACTGACGATGCCTTTTTCAGAATCTGCTTGGAATGAAGAGCCAATGAACGTAAACGGATACCCATATTGTAGTCAGTGAAGTGAAAAAAAAAAAGAGCTAGATCTTAATATTTCTTGCTAGGAAGATAGGTGAAGGCTGTAAGAGTTTGTAATGAGGTAATTGGAGACTTGATGAATATGAAGGGTTCCATTGCATAGGTATTTATAGAACTCTCAAGGGAGAGTGAATATGAATGGTTCTATTCCCTTTCGAATCGAACGAAATGCGGTAATCGGGCAATGTTTCAGGACCTACCTCACTTACCTGTTTGTTGATCACATGGCTTTGCTCACGCAATTTAATCTCCTCAGCGGTTTAGCAGCCCACACTCCCCACTTGATATCTCAAGTCACGGTCTTATTTGATAGGAAAAAAAAACTGGCGCATGTGATGCTGTTGATTTCCAATTATTATTCAGAGAGGTATACGAATGACAAGAGCACTGGCCAATGGGCCTACATTTCAAAACAGAGTTATAAATGCAATGCTTATGTCAAACACGGCATGATCTCCTTCCTTCCTAGGTACCTGATATTATGATATGATTATTGCACCTATTTGTGCTGAGCCAAAAAAAAATTAAAAATCATTGCACTATTTGTGCTGAGCCAAAAAAATCATTGCACTATTTGTTGCAACTTGCTCTGGAACCTTCCTTTTCCCTGTCAGGAAAATATTCTATGGTTAGCAGTTCACAAGAACATCAAGGGCCAAGGCATGAAAATTCAGTAGTTTTCCTTTGCTATCTGCACTTGCAACTGTCCTTTTTACCTGTGGTGAAGCTGTTTTGGTGTATTTCCTATTGCAATATTGCTTAACGAAAATGCTTAACGCGGACCACATGTCGGTACGTGATTCTTTTTTATGGCAATGTAACAAAGAAAAGCATGCGCAGGACTATCTTATGGTCGTACCCATTAGTGGGCTTAACCAATGTATTGGCCCTAGACAATTCAGGTCTATTCTTCCATATCGTCTTGGTATTTCTCTTTTTGTCGAATGTTATCTGTGTCCTTGTTGCAAAAAGGAAATGGACATCTTTGGTGATCATGCTTTACATTGTACTAATGAGGTAGGGATTAAGTATAGGCATGATTTGGTTAGGGACGTCTTTGCGGATATTTGCTACAAAGCAGGTGTCGCTGCAAGGAAAGAGGTTTCGTTGGGATTCTTATCTGATGAAGGTAATGCTTTGCGGCCTGCAGATATCCTTGTTTATAATTGGGAGAATGGCCAAGATGTGTGTTTTGATGTCACAGGTGTTTCACCATTCACTAGAGGTAGCACTTTCACACCAGGTCAGGCTATTTCTAATGCTATCTCTCGTAAACGTATTAAATATTTAGACAAGTGCTCCGCCTATGGGTATGGTTTTGGTATTTTGGCCTTCACGACATTAAGAGAGCTTGGTGAAGACACAGTTGGGTTCCTGAAAAGATTGAAGAATTGTCTGGCTAGTCATGATGCAAATGTTAGGATGGGTAGCTTTTTATTTAATAGAGTAGGGATTGCTATTCAAAAGGGGGTGGGAGCTCAGATTGTTGCGAGACTCCCAACCAAATAGGTGTTTTGTCTTTTGCTTTTCGCTTTTGTACCTTTGAGGTAAGGCCTAGTCCCCCTCTCTTTCTTTTTTGTTCATTAATAAAATTACTTCCCAGTGTGTCAATGCCATGGGAAGTTTACTAAAAAAAAATGATATGATGTAAATCCCAATAAACACAATAACAGCCCACCCCTATTATCCAAGGGTGGGGATGGTGCCACCTCATGGTCTATTTTTTACCATGTCCTTTTGGGCCGCCCCAGCCGCTCCGATTGCTTAATGCAACATAGAAAGTGAAGTAACATGGATCCAGAAACTTCTCTCCTCTCTCTCTCTCCTCTCTAGAGCTCCTTCTCAAAACCCAAAAAACTCCTACCACCATTAATCCTTACTGCTCAGATCTAGTCCAAATGGACTAGATCTGAGCAGATTTCTTCCATTTTGTTGTTAATCAGTAGTTTAGATTAAGTTTGATTTAGTTTTTGCTTCAATTTCCATTGCTTTTAGGAGATTTCATGGTGTTTTTGTGGGTTTATTGCCCTTTTTGTTTATGTATTCTCCTTTATGGAGATTCTTTATATGCTCTCATGGCATTTCTTTGTGGTTTTAGTGGAGATTTTAAGTGGAAGTTCAAGTATGAAGATCAAGATTCAAGATTTTGGGCATATTACTCTCCTTTCATGAGACCATCTCTTTCTATAGAAGAAAATACTCTATCAAAATGGTTGGATTATAATCCAAAAACCATTCCTTCAATCTTTGGGTTGTTTGGTACTCTTGTTGGTGTTTCGTTACTTCTCTTCACGGAATGCTCTTTGTTAGTACCTTTTTATTGTAATTTGATCTCATACTTTGGGCTATCTGGAACTATAGAAATGACGTGCAGTATAATAAAACTAAGCCAAATCCTAATATGTTAGTTCAGATTATAATGCTAAAGATTAAAGGCCTTCCTGTTTTAGATTCTGTTTCTACCGGGGATTCAGTCATCACTAGAGCTACCGTTTCTGATTTAGCTCAAGAGGAGGAACAGTTTGAATGGACTTTTCAAGTTGATGCAGCTTTCAATCCTTCTGACAATTCTATGGGATATGCTATTTTTCTTTATGACAAATCAGGTTGCAGGCGAGAATGCAGAGCAGGTGCAAACTGGGCAGGATGCCCATTAGACGCTGAAGCAAAAGCAGTGTTAGAGACATTGAAATGGATTCAGGAAAAGGAGCTCATTTCTGTGTGTGTCTACAATGATTGCAAGAATTTGGTTTCTTTGTTAAATGATGGATCAGAGTCGCAAGTTTCAACCCACTGGATGGCGATGGCCAATGTCAAGAAGTGTCTTAGTTTGTTTAAAAGTGTGAAGTCTGTTTGTTTTATGCATAAGAATAGGTTGTTTCTGTCAGTAGTTGATAAGTTAGCGAAGAAAGTTAGATCTAAAGGTGTCAAGTTTTTCTCAACTGACTTGCTAAACCAAGTTGAGAAAGTTTCCTTTTTGGCTGATCCCGAACGAGGTTCGGATATCTTGAACATCTTTGTAAATTTTGTTCCGGGTTAATATTAAAAGTCGTCGTTCTATCAAAAAAAAAATTTTATTGTAATTTGATCTTTGATTTTGATGTTCTTAAAATCCATGTAATCTCTATTTTATCATGAATGAAATTTTATGAGATTTATCAAAAAAAAAAAAAAAATTACATTTTTTTCACTGCCCCAAAGATAAAAGTAAAAAAAGAATGGAAAACGACATTTGAATTTCGGAACCGTTAGCTTATCCAAGATGTGGAGCCTGGAATCCGTTAGCCCCCGCATTTCCTGGTGATTTTATGATCATTTTCTCTGTTGTGGTGCTTTCAAGTTCCAATCCTAATTGGCTGATGGCAAGCGTAAAAAAATCTGTGCTGCTGCTGATTATTGCTTGAAATCGGAGAGATTTGGTAGATTTAGAGCAAGCACTATGGTTCTCTATTTGGGGAGACTTTGCTATTGAATGGCGAAATGCAACCACTATGGTGCAAAATTTCGCCATTCAATGGCAAAATTGGTCGACTTTGCTATTGCCTGCTACGGGTTCGTAGCAGGCAATAGCAAAGCCGAAGCGAGGCGGAAATCCAATTCCCGCAGGGCGGAAATTGGATTTCCGCCAAAAACTTTTTACGGAAATCCGATTTCCGCCCAGAAGTCATGCGGGAATTGGATTTCCGTCCCATAAATAATACCGTTTGACCTTTTTTTCCTTACACCCCCTCTACACCTCAACATCCAACCATCCATCTTTCTGTTTTTTCATGACCGTCAGATCCCCAACGACTCTTTTTTTCAAAATTCAAAAAAAATAGCCGTTGGGATCTCTTCTATATAAGAAAATTCACCATCTTTGACAAATCCACCCCAATCAATCTTGTTTCTATTGATTCCTTCTTTCTCCCTTCAAATTTTCAATTTTTTTTCATCACCAAATCGAAATGGCGACCAATTACACCAAGTTAGAAGATCTAGCAATTACTTACTCTTTCATTCGTTGCCGATTGAAGAACTCACCTTTATCAAAATTTCTTGATGAAAATTGAAATTGATTGCTTCTATATCACCTTTACCAATTAGTGAACGCACCCTTTTGATTTCGTGGGCTAATTTGACTCCAAACTGATCAAATTAAATTTTTTTTGGAAGAAGTAGAAGAGAAAACGAAGAAGAAGAGGAAAAGAAAAATTGAGAAATGAGGTTCAGGTCGCAGGGTTTTCTGTATGAAAACCTTGTTTTTACGGAAATCGGATTTCCGCCGGTCAAAAGTCAAGCTTTGACTGTGCGGAAATCCGATTTCCGCAGAATTTTTTTTACGGAAATCGGATTTCCGCACAGAAAAGCTGCGGAAATCCAATTTCCGTCTCCAAATAGCTAAGACCACCGTGGTTGCCGTTTTTTCGCCATTTCTGCCTTTCTCTTTTGCTATTGAATGGCGAAGGCTTAGGCCACCATAGTGCTTGCTCTTATGGCAATCACGTATCCCTCCCTACGTACGTACCAGAAAACCTGACAAATGAACTTTCAAGTTTTCTGTTACTCTCTGACACCTTTATTTGATTAAGTCATCTCCTTGGGAAGAAACTTAATGGCAGAAATATTTAACGGCAAAATAAACAGAAGCTGATTTTCCCTCGTGATTTCCTCCCAAAGTAAATCAAAAAGATATACATTCATCACTCCTTAAAATCTTCAAAGTATTACATTTGTAATGCAGGAGCTTAAAACCTTCATTGCCTGATATGGGAGTTTCGAACAATCCAACTAGTTACCCCATCTTCTCCCCATTGTTAGAGTTCAATTGTTACCAAAATGGCCTCTACTGTGAATAATGGGGTATGGTATTTAACTTAGTGGCCAATGAAGATGAGCCACGTGGTTTTGGGGGGGGGGGGGGGAAATTTTTTGCAAAAAAATGGTATCCAATTTTGTGCACATTTCAACAACAAAAATGGGATTAGGTAGTGTTTTGGATTTATGATTTTTGAGCAACATGTCAAACTCTAAAGTTGCAGGATTTTAGTTTAATTGGTACAAAAACTATGCAATCGATTTGAATTATGCAACACAATAGTAGATGAAATTGTCAAGAAGAGGAAAATTTGTATTAATTGGTACTTTCAATGGGATAGTATTTTAATTTTACTCTGCCCAAGAAAAAAAGTATTTTACATGGGTTGCTTGAATACAACCCTTTTCGAGCTAAAAAAATTGTCTACAATTAAGCTAGATATTGATCAAACTATCTAATTAGTTTTCAGGCAGAATTCAATTGAGAGGTCAGATCGATGAAAGCGTCTTCGTTGCAAGGAATTGTAAGTCCTCCCATGGGATGATCGAACCCGAACTCTTCCTCGGCATAGCTCAATAAGTTTTGGAATGAAGGATGGTTCAGGTAAGACAGAGGAACAATAAACCTCTTCTTTTCGGTTTCTCCGACGTAAACAGCACAATGCCCTTTAGGAACTACTGATGATGATGCTTTAAGAGATTGTAGTTTGAGGATTTGCTTTGATTGTGAAACCAATGAACGCATAAGACCCATTTTGGCAAAAAATAAGATAATTGGCAAAAGATGTTTGTGAGTGATGAGAAACTTAGAAAGCCGAAAGATGTTGTAATCGAGGATTTTGAAGATGGATATGATGGCTCTGAGTTTGTGGATATTTATAGGGAGTCTGTTGGATTGTCCCTTCAATTCAAATGAAATTTGTGGTTTAGGAGTAAAGAAGAGCCATCCATAATGCAGCAATCTGGTAAAGCCTTTGGGACCTACGTGCTTAAGACTTGCACATGGCTTTGCTCATCATATGCTAGAATTAACTTCAAACCCAACTTGTGTCCTTGCAAATGGACCCTATGCCGGCCTATGGTATCATTTTCCTTTACTCACAAAATTTGGCATAAAATCTTTCTCTGTCTGCAGCTCAGCTTGTGGATATAAAATCACTTTCCTTGGACAAAAGCATGTGAAAGTGTACCAAACTAAGAAGCTGGTATAAGCTATGGCCTAAGAGAGCTAACACAGAGTGATAAATGTATGCATCTCACCAAACAGGGCATGACTAATTAACTTTTTAGCACAATCCGTTAGTGAAAAATGACACAAGGGACCAATGAAAGTTTAAACCAACTTATCGAGTCTTTTTACCCAGGTTTTCTTACTGGAATTGGTTGTTGACGACATCAAGGTAGGCGTCGTATACGGATTTGTTCTACATTTTATATCTGCCTGACACGGCTCTCGCCTCTCCGAAAGTAGAAGTATTGCTTTCATTTATATGTATAAAGTGTAAATAAATCCTCTCGAGCAAAATTTTTGGCTGCAGTTTATGAAAGCTTACAAGTACTGAAAAAAGAGTACAGGTATTGTAAGGTACCATTTAAAGGACAAAATCTGGTTTAGCTGTTAGCAAAAAATTAGTACAAGTTTATAAGTCAAGGCATGATTTTAATACAGTACATTTTTTTTCACAATGAGTCTGTTAACCAAAGGTCCAAAGTTACAAAAATTAAATGGAAAATGACAGTTGAACTTCGGAACCTTTGGCTTAATCTATATGTGGAGCCTGGAATTCATTAGCCACCACATTTCCTCATGATTTGTGATCATTTTCTCTGTTGTGGTGCTTTTAATTGTAAGAGATTCGTTAGATTGATGGCAGTCATGTTTTCCTGCAAAAACCTGGCAAGTGAACTTTCCCAAGTTTTCTGTTACTTTGTGATACCAAATTTTAAGTCATCACCTTGGGAAGAAACTTAACAAATTAAACAGCAAAACAGAAGCTGAGTTTTTCGTCATAATTTCCTCTCCTAAGGCTTAGTCTTATGGTATCCAATCTAGTATACTAGATTGGACATCCACGTTAGTTAGTAGGTAGGAGACGTTCTTATGATTTGGTGAGATTGGACAACTAGATGTTGAACCATTCAACGCTGAGCGTTGAACCATTCAACGCTGAGCGTTGAACCATTCAGCGTTATTCACATATTAACCGTTAGATCCAAATATGACTGTTAATTCAACGGATACGAATGTAGCGTTGAACCATTCAGAGTTTTTTCACTTTTTCAGCGCTGAATGGTTCAACGTTTTTTCACTTTTTCAACGCTGAATGGTTCAACGCTTCAAACTTGCTACTACTTGGGTTACTACCAACTGCTAAAAGAGAGAAGTAGTAGTGGGGGAACAGACCGCGCTTTTGTTGGATCCAGTAGCTCAATCTAGCACCATAAGACTAAGCCTAAAGCAAGTAAATAAAAAAACTAGTACTTTCAGAGTCTGAAGGGTGGGAGTGTATTCATTCATTCATTCACTAGTGGATACCGGATACATATGTATTGCAGTGCAAGAGCAATCCCAGTTTCTGCCCCAACTTTTACACCAACAAGTGATCCAACAGTCATATTAGAAACGATCAAGGGAAATGGGACCAAATCGATTGACGACTCCTAATACTAGAATTGAACAGCAGTTTCTACGGTAATTAGCCCTTTAATCTGGATGCCATGAAATTGGTGTAAGAAGATGGGTTAGGAAGTGTTTTAAGGTTATAGTTTTTGAGCAACATTTTTTTTTTTTTTTTTGATAGAAAGATCTGTACATTATATTAATAATAAAAAATTACAATACAATGACAGATTACAATAGAAAAACAAATACGATCACTACTAAAAACCAACATAATGGAAATGATATCAACTAAATAACCTTCATCATCTAGAAAGGGGATGTAGAAGGGGGTTGGAGAAGATGTCCATAAATAATGAACATGATGCTGAATAGCAAAGAGTTCGAGATTGTGAGCTACTGATTTTGCTCTTCTCGGACGATAATCTAGATTAAGCGTGACCAGGACTTTAGTTCCCAGATTATAAACCTAAAGGTAGTAGGTTTTGTTT
>JAJJMA010150036.1:3994-17408 GCA_023529015.1 Papaver nudicaule
GAGGGGTCCCTCGGCTGCGTACTTCGCTGCTTGTTTCAAGAGCGAGGCAGCTGCCTCGGGGTTCCATCCTCCTCTATAGGTAGATGTTATTCCCATTTATCGTCCCCTTGACGCCCGAGGACGTGAAGTCCTCGTGGTCATTTGGTAGTGGGTACGATTATATCATCGGCCTATGTAGCCTTGATTCAAGGTGCCCACCGCTAACGGGTTGTCTTGTGGGTAGAGGACCGTGCCATATAACTCGTAGGGCCCTTACGATTTATATGAGCATCAGCTCTGTGCCTGCTATGTGAGGTCTTTTTGTTTGTTGGCGTTTTTGCATCGGCGTTACAGCCTTTTTGTTTGTTGGCGTTTTTGCCTTGGCGTTACAGCCTTTTTGTTTGTTGGCGTTTTTGCCTCGGCGTTACAGCCATTTTGTTTGTTGGCGTTTTTGCCTCGGCGTTACAGCCTTTTTGTTTGTTGGCGTTTTTGCCTCAGCGTTACATCCTTTTTGTTTGTTGGCGTTTTTTCCTCGGCGTTACAGCCTTTGACCAGATCATTCTTTCGGAGTTTGATTCGGCGTTCTCGCCGTGTAAAAATTCTCTTTCGTTTCGGGGATACTTGATACATTTTTATATATAATACTTCCTTATATATTTTGCGTTCCATGCGTTGCCAAGTCCGAGGCCGTCTTTTTCGCCAATTAGTTTGTATGCTCCTTTTCCTGCCTTCTGCTTGATTTTGTACGGGCCTTCCCAAACTGGCTCCAGTTTTCCTGCGTTTCCCTTTTGGTATGGCGGTATTTCTCGTAGTACAAGCTCGCCACGCTGAAACTCTCTTTCGATCACTTTTTTGTTGTATCCTCGGGCTGCCCCTTTCTGGTAGTTAATGATGTGTTGCCGAGCGTCCTCCCTTTCTTCTTCCACGTCATCTAATTTTGCGTATATTAAATCTGCCGACAAGTTCTGCTCCCACGCTTTGTACTTATCCGTTGGTATCATTATTTCTGTAGGCAGTACTGCCTCGGTCCCTTATGTTAGGTGAAAAGGAGTCATTCCCGTTGCCCGTCTTTGTGAGGTTCGGAATGCCCATAGTACGTTGTGCAAATGTTCGCACCATTGCTTTTTGTGAGGCAGTACTCGTTTTTTCAAGTTGTCCCCTATTGTTTTATTTGTCGCCTCTGCCTGACCATTACTTTGAGGATATATCGGTGTTGAGGTTCCCAGCCTTACGTTGTATTTACTTAGCAGTTCTTTAACCTCGGCGCTGAGGAACTCTTGGGCGTTGTCCGAGACTATTTCTGCAGGTACTCCGAATCGACAGAATATGTTTTCCCAGAAGAAGGTAAACACTTCTCGTCCTGTGTGATTCCTTAGAGCCTTTGCTTCGATCCATTTGGAGAAGTAGTCGGTTGCGACTATGATATGCCTTCTTTGTCTTGTTCCTGGAATGAATGGGCCGACGATGTCCACCCCCCATTTGGCGAAAGGCCATGGGCTCAGCACCGAATTCAAGTTTGTTGCTGGTGCATGGATTCGTTTAGCGAATCTTTGACATGGGTCACATTTTTTAGAGATGCTTTTAGCGTCGGCATGCATGTATGGCCAATAGTATCCCTGAGCCTTGGTTCGCTGTGCGAGTGCTCTTGCACCGCTATGTGTTCCTGCTTCTCCGCTGTGTAGCTCTTTCATTAGTGCAATGCCATCTACCCGGTGTACGCACCTTAGCAGTGGTCCCAAAAATGACTGTCGATGTAAGACCCCATCTATGAGTCGATAGTTAGCGGACCTACTGGTTACTTTGTGTGCTTCCAGAGGATTGCTCGGTAATTCCTTATCCTCCAAATATTTCCTTATGGGTACTCTCCAATCGTCGTATTCTTCTTGAATGGCCATCACTAGGTCCCCTTCTTCGACTGCTATTGATGATTGCTTTACTCTTCCGATTTCGATGGAGATTATATTTTTATCCGTTACTTTGGAGGCAATGAATGCCAAAGCGTCCGCATGTCTGTTGTCCTTTCGACAGATGTGTCGGATTTTCAGATGCGAAATTTTCGTCATGAGTCTTCTTGCTAACTTTTTGTACTTGGATAGCGAATCATTGGATTGGTAACTTCCATCCAATTGTCGTACTACTAGTTGTGAGTCCGTTGTTATTCGTGCTTCCTGAATTTCCATGTTGATTATGCGCTTTAGGGTATGGATCATTGATTCGTATTCAGTCTCGTTGTTAGTTGCTTCAAACTCTAACCGAAGTGCGAATACAATACGCTCTCCTTCGGGTGAGGTGAAGACTATGCCTACCCCTCGGCTATCACCGTTTACCGAACCGTCAATGAAAATCTCCCATCTCCGAGGATGGCACTGTTCTAGCAGGTCGTCAGGCCCTTCGTCGTCTTTGACTCCCAAAATTGGCTCTTCTTCGTAGTCTTCTTCGATTGGAAACTCGGCTAAGAAATCTGCGATGATTTGTGATTTTAATGCGGTTCTGATCTCGTATTCCACATCATATTGTCCGATTTGAGCGTTCCATCTTGCGATTCTGCCTGCTGCTTGGAGGTTTTTAAGAATGGATTCAATTGGTGTTTTTGTCAACACTATTACTTTGTGGGCCTGGAAGTATGTCCGAAGCTTTTGTGTTGCTACTACTAGCGCGGGAATCAGTTGCTCCAATTTGGTGTAGTTTTTCTCGGCTGGAAAAAGGGTCATACTGATGTAATATACTGGCTTTTCTTCTTCTTTAGTCGTTACTAGTACTGCGCTGATGGCGTCCTTATTCGCGGCTATGTAGAGTTTCAGGTTCTCATCTTTTTCTGGACGTTGCAAAGCTGGCAAACTCGCAAAGTAATTTTTGATCCCCTGAAACGCGGCCTCCCTTTCGTCTGTCCATATGAACTGTTCTCCCTTTTTTAAGATACTAAAGAAGTCTTTAAATCTGTCCGAAGATCGCGCTATGAATCTGATGAGGGCTGCCAATCTTCCATTTAAAGCTTGCACGTCTTTTATAGTTGTTGGTGATGGCATCTCTCGGATTGCTTGTATTTTAAGCGGGTCCGCTTTCGATTCCAGTTTTTGTAACTATATATCCCAGGAATTTTCCAGAGGTCACTCTGAAGATGCATTTTGCCGGATTGATCTTCATGTTAATCCGCCGCATTTGTTCTAGTATCTCTCGTAGATCTTTCACATGAGTACCAGCCTTTTTGCTTTTGACCAGCATATCATCTACATAAGCTTCAACGGTCTTTTTCAGCCAAGGACGAAAGATGTTCTCCATAGCCTTTTGGTAGGTGGCACCGGCGTTCTTTAACCAGAATGGCATTCTGGTGTAACAGTATAGCCCGTTGGATGTTAGGAACGCCGTATGTTTCTGATCTTCTTCCGCCAAAGGAATCTGGTTGTAACCAGAGTAGCCATCCATGAAGCTTAGTAACTCATGGCCGGCTGTTGCGTCCACCATTTGATCTATGCTGGGTAAGGGATGAGGATCCTTGGGGCACGCCTTGTTTAAATTACTAAAGTCGATGCATATACGCACTCCTTTGTTTTTCTTTGGTACGATGACCATGTTTGAAATCCAATCGGCATATTGTATTTTTTTGATAATTCCCATTTCAATCATCTTATATAATTCGGATTCAACCGCTGTTTGGTATACGTCTGCTAACTTTCGTGGTCTTTGCTTGAATGGCCTTACGGACGGGTTGATATCCAAGTGATGACATGCCAAGCTGGGTCTATTCCTGGCATTTCGCTCATCTTCCAAGCGAAGACATCGGCGTATTCCCTCAGCAAACCCTCTAGTTCATCTCGCTGCTCTTTCGCCATCAATGTTCCGATCTTTACAATCTTCGGATCTTCACTGGTTCTGATGTTTACGTCCTCGGTTGGTTCTGTCGGAGTAAAGTTCGGAGTATCTTCATTCATGGCACTAGGGTCCTTCGGTGCTTCCTTCGTGATTACTCCTTTTTTGCCTTGTATTATTTGATTAATTTCTTTACTAATCATTTCCTCCTTTTGTTGCCCATACCTTTCTCTTCGGTTGCGCCGCGCATTTTTTCTTTGATCGATATCTTTTTCATGGCATGCTTTTGACTCCGAGCTCTCACCTTTGATTTCTCCTATACCTTCGGGAGTTGGAAATCTGAGTTTCTGATGCAATGTAGAGGGCACCCCTAAGATCCCATGGAGCCATGGTCGCCCCAAGATTGCACTGTATGGTGATTCGATGTCCAGGACACAGAATGTTGTATTCAGCTCCATCGAGGCTGCGTACACCGGTAATGAGATGTCTCCCTTCGGTTTTGATGCTCTTCTATTAAATCCGTAGATTGTATAATCCGTGGGCACTAGTGGCATATTTTGGAAATACTCCCTGTAAGCCATTCCGAATAACACGTCTACCGAACTCCCTGGATCGACCAGTATTCTTGGTATTGTTTTCTTATTTATGTTTACTGTGATCACCAAAGGATTATTACTTGGTCCGTCTTCGGGAAGGTCTGCTGCGGAGTAAGTTACTGGTTTTAGCTTCCATGGCTCGAATTTTCTTTCTTCGGTGACAATCATTATTTCTCTACCATCTTTGTCTCTTTTGTGAATTCTTCCCCCAATGCTGCTGCTTCTTGGGCTGACGCTTTCCCTTGTATGAATCATTGAATTGCAATGAGCGGTTTGTGCTGATTTTATTTGGATGACTTGTCCCGAAGATCCTATTCGCTGCTTCGGAGCCTGGTCCGATTTCGAAGCCATTCTGGTTGTGACCTGTCAGAAAACAAAAAACCCGTGAGGTCCAAGGCGGCTAGCGCAGTGTACTATGTCGGCCATGTAAGTTTATACACTGCAACGGTTTTATCTGGCGAATTTTTAAAGCAGGTCGTATTTGCCCTTTTTAGATATATTCTTAGCTGCATGTTTTGTCTTTTAGCCAAAATCATCTTTCTCAATGGTTTCTTTTATTGAAATTTATTTCCCAATATAGTAGGAATTTTGAAAACCCTAGAATTAATTTACACACAGATATTTTTCATAACCGTTTTTCTTAGGGTTCGACTCCATTGTTAAGCGTTCAAGGCGAGAACCAACTACCCCTTTTTAAAATCGGCTTCATCACATCAAGGTCTTGAAACTCTTATTGGATGATCTTACCATCTGATGTTGTGCTCAGAAAACTCATAAACATACTAAAGCCTTTAAGGTTCTTTAGACGTTTATGGTACATGACTTCTTTTTGAAAAACAAGCTTTTAAAGATCTTTGACAAAAGACAAAAAAATATGTAAAGAATTTGAAAACCCTAAAAATCACAGGATTAGGTCTGTATCTCCTCTGGTTCCTTAGGGTTGCAATCCATGTAGTTACAACACATAAATTAATACAAGTCTTTACGCGTTTAGCCTTTGATTACTGTTATTATGTATACCTTCGGTATTTGTCTTATGGTCCTCGCACCATTGAATCTTGTTTAAAGTAACTGTATGTATGAGTAGATCTGATGGATATGGTACCTTATGTACCTATGCAGATTTTCTACTCGTACAGTTTGGCGCTAGAAACAGGGATGATTAAAACAACTTAGGGTTTGCCTCTCTTGCCGCTTAGGTTCTACCCAAAAGAATCCAACCCTTACAATGTTTTCCAAGCTCGCCTTATATAGGCCGAGCTTGGGTGGTTTACAGCTAATAAGACAAAGGACTCAATCGTGGAGGTGTCAGTTCTTGTCGAGTAAGGCGGTTTATTCGGTGGTGCTCCGAAGTTGACTATGGGGCTTCGATCCCTCGATGCGGTCCGAATCCTTTTCTTCCGAGTCCTCACTTCGTTCGCGTTTGATCTCCTTTTCTTTTTGGTTTAGCCCGAAGCTTTGCTGCCGATCCTCTGGAGTGGTTAGGCTTCTTAGATGCGAGACACGTGTCCCGAGGGGTTTTAGCCTCCACACCTCGAGTAATACTCCAGCAAAGATTCTTAATATGGAATAGTCTCCTACTGAAGCAGAGAAGATCTTCATGGTAAGCTGTTGCAATTGTTACATCCTCGGCATCAATGAATCGGGAAGCTTTACATTCAATGCGTATAACATTGACCGAGGAGCCCGTCAGATGAGCTTTGATCAGGGTGTTCCGTTACCTCAGGGTGATCCTCCACAGGATATCAAGGAAGTTTGTACCAGATTACTTAACCATTTGTCCTTTCTTCCAGGGAATAGAATACCATCCAGTACTGAAGCAGGTACACAGTATTGGAATAACCAAATAAAGATATATAAAGATTTCATGGCTCTACCTAAGGAAACATGCAGCATTCCCTCCAGAGACGACTTGAAAATGTATCCTTTGATCAAGTATTCTTTAAAGCGTAAATATAGAGATGAGATGGTAATTACCTAATACTTAGAGCACTTGCATGAGTTTGACTTGTGATATTTTGATGTCTCACTCATAATTTTTTGTGCAGCCAACTCCGCCGCTTAATCAGAAGTTCGTCAGTTTTGGAACACAGAAGATCGTCTCTTTCAGTGCTAGTCACCTCCAAGGTGGATCATCATTCCTCCAAGTTAACAATAACTCTATGACGACTCCTCCACGCGCTGATCAAGTCCCCAATTCACTTGCAAAGGATTGGGCAAAGGTAAGACTTCATCTCGCTAGCTACATCTTCACTTTTAGTAGAAAAGTAAAAATCCCGTCAGATTTTCCTGTTTCGAGTCGCGTCACGAGAATGGCCATAAAATCTTCATCCGATGGAGGATTTCGATGGTTGACCTCAATTTAGAAAAAGGACTTCAGTATCTTTCACCTCAAAAAAGAAAATCTGAATTTGATGCATTTTTGCTCGTTATTTTATGTGCCACAAGTTGACGTATCCTCCAGGAATATTGCAGACCGTACGTTGTTCAGTGCAAAAATCATTCCGGCCAGTAGATTTCTTCAAAAATTAAGCCCTTTTAGCACGTGATAAAAAACATCCATACGAACAACTTTCGTGAAGAAAGCTTTTCCATATTACTTACGGATTTGTACAGTTTTTGAGTTTTCTGTAGTACTTCATAAGAATTCAGACGTCAGAAAATTCCTTCTTTGAAGAAAAAAACGTCACGAACCCATTGTAGTATCTTCTTTTGATGATATTTCTTCATTATTTGATGTAGGATGGACCTACTCCAGGCTTTGAGAATGCTTCATACACTCCCTTTGGCCAAAGCTCACCTCTTCTTGGTGGAGCATCTCCGGATGGCATAACTACGGAGCAGAATAAAAGTGGAGAAACAACAGGACCAAAATCATATGTATCACTCGATGATACACAGGTTACTTTTGTCAAATTCTTCAATTCGAAATAAAATATTTAGTATTTTATTCTCACCTTGTTTGCTCTTGCAGCCTTCTGATGATAATGAAGAGATGAATGATAGCTACTTTGTCGGCAAAAAGATCAGTGATGGTCAAAACCTTAGCAAAGATTTTGATGAGGCTGCCGATAAGAGTCTCCCCCTTGTTGAGGTAAACTCAATCATCTTCTTATGTTAAGCTTTCATCATATATCTTAAAACATATTATTAAACTCCTGTTTGCTTTGAACTTTCTTTCAGTTTGTCAATAATGAAACACAAGCCTATGAGAATACCGACATTGCTGGTGTAGATGCCCCAACTATGTGGGCCCTTCAGGCATTTCCTCATGCCGGTGTGGCATACAATCCTCCCCATGAAACGACTCTCCCTGGTCATAAGCTAGTGGGAGGATTTAATGTCCCAGAGGATCACGTCCCACTGTATAACAGGATATGGAATCGCTATGGTCACTTCACTATTGCTGGCAAGAGCATCCACTTTTGTACACTCATAGGTATTGTGGCTGACCTTATGAGGTTAATCTCTAAGATGGACGCCACCCCGTTGAAAGATATGACTAATGAGGCGTTAGATGAAGCAGAAGAGCTGATCACTTCACTGGAAATCTTCAAACTTAACTTGTCATGGCTTCAGGCGCGAATCAAATACGTCCGAACAAGGCGTGCTGCTGTTGGCAAGTTCACCCATGATTTGGTGAAACAAGAAGAGAGAAATTATGCTGCTAAAACTGAAGAACTCCGTAAGTTGACTGAAGAGGTGAAGAAGAAGGTTGCTGATATTGCTTTAATAAAGAAAGCAGCTGACGAATGAGCAAAATCTTCGTTAGATGGTTGTTTCTGAAGAGTTTCAGGAGCAAAACATTTTCTCAGTAAAATTTTATTTTGCTTTTATTTGGTTTTATGAACAAAGGTTACGTAGGAATTGATTGTTTTGAACTCATAGGTTTTGAATTTGAATCTTGAATTAAATTGCTGAAAGGCAAGAGATTGCTTGCACTTTTCTTTTGAAGGAATTGGAAATTACAGGAAATAAATAAACTCTAGTGAATCTTCATATCTTCTTGAGCCATTTGCCATTGATCACCATATTTGAGAGCCTCTCATGTATTGCACTTATCATGTATTGTGCATTAGGCATGACTCGAGATATGACATAAGGTCCCTCCCAGTTTGGTGTGGACCCCAAAATGGAAGCTCCTTTTCAATTAGTGCGTCGCATAACCTTATCCCCTTCTCGAAAAGTCTTAGGAACCCATGACATCTCAGGTGTCTTTCGCCTATATGACCGCTGCCTTATTAGGGCCCACTTTTCTGTAGCTTTGGCCTTGATTTCCTCACGAGGTGTCTCAGAGGATTTGATAGACTTGATGCAATCAAGTCCCCATGTTAGGGAATTATCCAGTGTTTGTGTAGGGACACGTTGGATAGGATTCCCGTTAACTAAATAATTCTGAATAAAATATTTCAAATCACTTTCACGTACGTCTTTGAATATCACCAGAATTTCTGACCCCACATGGTACTCCAGCTTTCCCACGTTGCATCTCTCTTGGTCAAACATGAATTCATGGCCCTTTATGATTACTGGTGAGACTGTAGGCACAAATATCTTTCCATGGAGCCAGGGATGCTCCAAAATCATATCATGCTCCTCATCTTCTTTGATTACATGGAACTTTTCTTTGGTGCGAGTCGAGTCCACCCTCAAATCCAAAGTAACATGACCATATACATCTTGGAGATTTCCTTTTGAATCTTTCATCATTGTGGGATAATAAATAACATCCCGTCTAGAAATCCCAATTGCTTAGAGTGTTTTGATTGGATTTAAGTCAACCATAACACCAGCATCAATTTGAACTTTCTTGAAATTTGTACCTTTGAGACAGGCAGAGATAAGTGGTATTGGGACGCGCTTTCCTGCCATCATCTTCGGTGTAACTTCATCAGGCTTCGACTGAGTTTCTTCATGTATTTCAGGTACATGTATTTCTTTGCCGCTAGCAATCCAGTTGAAGGCTGCGAAAATGTTTCTTCGCGGTCTCTTGGAAAAATGCAAGAGCTCGCATAAATTCTCCATCAAATAATTAGCAGTTTGCTTGACAGATTCTCTGGAGATGGTGAAATTTCGAATGTTGGGTTGATGTTGACGCTGAGGTTGATGCTGAGGGAGTGGATTCTTATGCACACCCTCAGTCCCCAAGTTCAGCTCCCCTGACTCGCTCTTTTCATTGAATATTTTCTTGAGTCGATGACACTCGCTGGTGGGATGATTGACGAATCTATGAAAATGACAATACTTGGGATCAGTCATTTCTTGTGTTATAGGCTCCCTCCGTACATGAGGTAACTTGATAGCACCATCTTGAATCCACGCTTCCAAGAGCTCTATCACTTCATCAATTATACAAGGGAAATCAGGAATTTTAGGAAATTCCCTCTGTTGTCGTGGTGCCTTTGGTGCAGGAGTAGTAGCTGGGACCCGTGATGCAGAGCTCCACCAATTGCAACTCTGTCACGTTTGGATCGTTGCAATCCACCACACGAGTTCTGAACCTCGTCACATAATCGTCTGGATGTTCATTGTTTCGCTAATAAAGTCTCCCCAAATCAGAGAGGGTGAGTTACTCAGACACAAAGAAGTATTTCTTGAGGAAAGCATTAACCATCTGGCTCCAGCTGAGGATACTGTTGGGAGCTAGATTATTATACCAAGTGTATGACTTTCCCGTCATAGATTTCGAGAATTCTTTGAGACATACAGATTGATTTCTTTCATACACTCCCAATGATTCTAGGAAACGAGATATATGTTCTCGAGCATTCCCAATACCATTATACATTGAGAATGAAGGTGTGACATATCCTTCAGGAAGAGATTCACGTTGAACTTCAATTGGATATGGAGGTTGATGACGATGAAACAAATCTGAATTTTCTACGTTATGAGTTTGCAGGAGATTCTGTAAATCTTCACGAGTGACGAAGTTATGCTGGGAACTAGGGCTTGGTCCACGTGTGGTGTGGACATGGATGTCTTGGTCACCTGGGATGACGTGAATTTGAGAGGGACCCATCCTGTTGACGTTGACAGGGGGCTCTACACGTGTTAGCCCTAGATTTGTTGGTGGCGTCAATTTTTCTGAGAGAGTCTTCAAACAAGTCAGCAACTCTAATTGGGTCTTCACCATGTTGTTCTGACTTAGGGCTAGATCTTGTTGAGTCTTTATGAGATCCGCCATGCTAGGGGACTTTTCAGTACTCCTTGTTTCTCCGGTGCGGGGCCCAAAGAGAAAAGCTTCTGTGCGGCTTGAGATAGGAGTGTAAGGAGTTGGAGAGGTGGTAGTAGTGGTGGCCCCAACAACATAAGATGGGGTAGGCATGATAGCAGAGGATAGATATGCAGTGGACCCCACAACATGAGTTTGGGTGTCCATGAAGGAAGGGGATGAAGTGGTCCCCACAATATGAGGTGAGGTAACCGCAACATTAGGGTTTTGGGACGTGATATGACTCACGTTTTGGATGGTGGAACCAGCAGAGCTGCTGGCGCCACTGACACGAGGATTACTAGCCCCACTTGTAACAGATGAGGTTGTGGGACCACTGGTGATATTTGGAGAGTTTGTGTTCTCTGAACTCTGCCTCCAGTTTCAACCATCTTTCTTACAACTGAGATAATGACCTCCCACTGTGGTCGCCAAATGGTTTAGGTGTAAAACAATAAAGAGAAACTGAGGGGTAAATTGTGAAGTGTAATGATGTAATATGAAGTTGTAATGGTATTCGAGAGGTCAAGATCGAACAAGACTCGCCTAAACCAAGAAATGGCCGTTCGAGTATTGCTTCAGTTACAAGAAGAGGAAATAGGGTTGGTTTAAGGGAGGGAAGCCGAGAAAGATGAGATCAGAGAATTGTTATGATTTCTGCGATGTTGTGAATAAAGTTGCTAAAAGAATGGATGTTCAGTTCTCACTAGATATTGAATGCTGAATGAGAAGAGTTAATCAATTATCGATGAGATGGATTGATTAAACTTGCACTAAATTAAACTGTTTGTTCTGTTGAACTTGTTCTTTCCAAACTGGTCGAGTGTCCTATTTATAGCAATAGAATTCCAACTGATCTCGTAAGAAGTGGAAGAAGTGGAAGAGTGGGAGTGTGGAGTAAGTGGGACCAGTTGTTAAGAGTCTTGCTCCTAATATTAGGGAAGACTAACAACCCACTTTCTCATCCCCTCTTTTCAGCAACGTTCACACGACTTAGCTTTCTTTCCCGTTGAGTGAAGTCGTTGCAATCACACGTGTCGTAGACCGCCAAACCAAAACCCTAAATAATATCCTCCCATGTAACTTACTTGATTCTCGTAAGATTTGTTAAGTATTGAATATTTGTTAAGTCAAAGCTGACTAAGTGCAAGTCAACCCAATTACTGGTAAACTCATGACTTCACATAAAAATAGAGATTTAAGCGATAAGCTTGTGCATCTCTTTTAGGTTTGGTTTAAGGATTGAGCCGGGCAATCGCCGTTTAAACCAATGAGAATAGTCTAAGAATTGAGCTATGCAATCGCCATTTAGACTGAGAGGATTTCAGCAACTCTCTGTGGCAATAGTCAAGTAAATACGACTTTCTGTTTGCCATAAATATGAGAAATTGGCTTGTGGCATATAATGCACCAACTCCCTGAGTAATATAGACATATCAATGTCCAAAATAATATAAGTCATAGCCATGAGCCATGATTAAGAAATGTAGCACTGATTTATAGAAGCAAGTCTATAATCAGGAAAACAGACGAGTGATGCTAACACAACGTAGCCATAACCAAGAAGGCATGAGTATTTCCAATTCAAGACCTAAAGATAGGACACGTGAATGATAATAAGCTATGTTACATAGCATAATAATCTTATTAGGAAGTTAGATATATGATGTACAGGGATGAACCATAACATTACGTTATATTCAGATTTCTGGACAGTTTACACGTCACTTACTCCAAAAATCACCCAGGCCAGCCTATATTCGCTAAAATCACGAAATTTTAGTATGTTATGGGGAACTCACAGATGAGAAACTTTCATGAAGGAAGTTTCTCCTGGATCCTCACGGATTAGCCCGTAAAAATCAGTCTTTGAGGCAATTCGTAATCTGCCAGATTTCCGAATTTGATTAGGAAACTTAGAATATCATGGATTCAATAAAGACCATAGTCATCTAGTACTTGGATCAGCGTGACCTATAAGTAGAGGTAACTCAAGAATGAATAAGTGGGGTTCTCAAGATAAAAGTGGGGTCTACAAGGTTTGCAAGCGTACGAGCAAGCCTTGTATGAACAAGACTTGTAAACGAGCAAGCCTCGTAAGAGAAAGACTTGTATGCGAGCAAGCCTCATAAGTGAGCGGGCCTTGTATACAAGCAAGGCTCGTATGTGAGCAAGCCTTGTATACAGGCAAGGCTCATGCATGAGTGAGGATGGGGACGAGCAAGGCTCGTGCATGAGTGAGGATAGGGACGAGCAAGGCTAGGGACGTGAGTTAGGGCATATCCATAAGCATAGGCTAGTTAGGACGCGTGCATAGGCACAGACGCATGCATAGGCACAGACGCATGCATAAGGATGGATACACGCGGGCTAGGGATATGGACCATGCTACTAGGCTATGGTCATGAAAGATCAGAATATGGCTATGGTGACCTACTTTCTTATCCCTACTGTGAAAATAAATTCATACCTTGCTTCGAGCCATTCCAAGATGCCAAAAATTGATGCAAAATTACACTTGCAACCTTCTCGCCAAAAACCACCATCAACACCGGGTTAATGTCCTAAATCATCCCCTGGCCAAGGATGATTGAAAGATAATGCTTAAACCAAGAAGGTTGAAATGCCAGAAATAGTAGACACTAAGGAGAAGATCTCATGATCAACAATGTTACCCTACTGATACGAAGATAGTAGACACACCTACTGGTACGAAGACAATAGACACACCTACTGACATGAAGACAGTAGACACACCTACTGATACGAAGACGGTAGACACACCTACTGATACGAAGACGGTAGACACACCTACTGA
>JAJJMA010150063.1:0-17105 GCA_023529015.1 Papaver nudicaule
CGAATAATATGAACAAGCGCAATGAATAAAATTTGCAAAATATTAAGTTGGAAATACCAAAAAAAAAAATTAACCAGTGAATTTCAATGATTTTGTTTTTAATTAAGGTTTAGAATTCATGAACTGTGTATTTTGGGGGTCATGATTCATACGTGAACTGGACTCGCTCGATACATAATGCAAAAACCGGTATAATAAAAGTGGTTGTTGTCCGGACGCGGTTTTATCCTCTTTGGAAACATATACATACACTCACGTTTCTTCAACACTGTTAAATACTTACCGGGTAACTTCTCTTTCTTCACGGATTCTCTGAGTCTATGATCAAGTTAGTTAGTCTTCTCTTCTCATGATTTCCTTTTTCTTTTATCAGTTTTGATTGGGAGATTCTCATACACGTTGTTGTAGGTAAAGTAAAGAGTTGAAGGGTCAAATGGATGTCTTGTTTATTCCACGGGTTTGATCTTGAAAGAGTTAGGACTTAGAAGTTAGAACTTAGGAGTTAGGAGCATATACATCAACATCACCCACTGAAATTTACTATGTGTGGCATGATTTTCAGCTATTACAAAATGTCTCCCCCTGTCTCCACCCCCCTGTTTGCCACGTAGCCACTTTATCTCCTCTCACACCCACCCAAAACCAAGTTATTTCCTCCCACCCCTTCCCCATGTGAGTGAGACAGGGAGGGACACCGAGTCTGGGACAGACGATTTAATCTGATGTGATGAGAGCATCCACTGATAAAACTCCTTAGGTGGAGAAGAAAAATGCATCTCATGAGATGGGATGTCATTTTCAAAAGGAGGCTTGGGAATCAAAAGCCTCAAGAAAATGAATGATGCACTATTATGTAAGTGCCTTTGGAGATTTGCAAAAGAGAATGATGTGCTGTAGAAAGAAGTAATCATAGAGAAGTATGGTGTTGATATTGTTGACTGGATTTCTAAATATCCCTAATCAAGTTATGGAAGATCAGTTTGGAGAGGAATTATGAACTGCAAAGAAATTTTCCTGAAGAATATCAAATTTCAGGTCAACAATGGTAATAATGTCAGATTTTGGCATGACAATTGGCTAACAAACACTCCTCTATCAGCAAAATTCTCATCCTTATTTGCTTCAGCAAGATCAAAAGGCAAGCTAATTCTTGAAGTCTGTGTCCAAACAAATAGAGTTATTACCTGGGAGCTAAATCTACCAAGAAGGGTGAATTCTAATGCAAGAAGAGAAATGCCTCTTTTACAAGCTGAGTTGCAGGGTTTTGACTTACAAGTTGGTGTGCTGAAGATGTTCTTGAATGGTTCCTTAGCTCAAAGAAAAACTTCTCTGTAAGCTCCACCTACAACTCTTTACTCTCCGACATACATGCACATGCCTATGATTTTTTCAGTGTGATATGGCATCAGAAATTGCCACCAAAAATCTCTTTTTTCTTGTGGACTTTATGCCACAATAGGCTGCCAACAAGAGATAGGTCGTTGAGAAGTGGAATGGCTGTCCCAGCAACTTGCCTATCTTGCCATCAAGCTGAAATTGCTGCACACATGCTTCTACACTGCACTTTTGCTACTGAATTGTGGTATCTTTTTCTAGCTAAACTTCACTGGTCATTCATCATCCCAGATAATGTTATCTCAGTTTGCATTCTTGGAATCTCCATTTACCTGACAGAGACAGTAATATCATCTGGAATTTCTTACCTGCAATTATCATGTGGAACATATGGTCTGAACGCAATGCAAGAGTTTACAACGACAAGAAAAATACAGTGGAAGCAGTCTTTGCTAAGGCCAAATATACTCTCTTCTCTTGGTCTCTGGTTTTGAAAAACTTTCAAGATGTCAACTTTCAAACTACTAGTGCAAACTGGCCGCATCTGTATTTCCCTTATGTTTAGCTCTGTAGCTCTAGCTTGTTGCTAGCTTTGTTTTCCTTTGTTGTTGTTTTTTGTAACTCTCAGAGTGGTACAATCTTTGTACCCTCTTTTTTTGATCAATATATAATTCTTTGCTGATAAAAAAAAAAATCCTTAGGTGGTTCCTTGTTTTTTCTCCGAAAAGAAAATGTTTATATTAAAGAAAAAGGCAATGTTTGACAGATAGATCATGGAAAATACACGCACAATTCAAAATTGATGAAGACTATTGTCATGGAAAAAACATTGCTCACGCGGCGCGCGAACTTACTTGAACTAGCAGGAGGAGGATCATTGGATGATACAATCCAACGGTGGTGATGGTTTTTGAGGGAAATTCATTTTTTGCCCTTAGATTTGAAAACCTCAAAAACCATCACCACCGTTGGATTGTCTCGTCCAATGGCCCTCCCTGCTAGTTCAAGTATGTGTATAATAGCTTCCCAGTTACCCATGATCCCGCTAGAATGAACTAGCTTGAAAATAATTTGTAAATCAGTCGAATGGAGTTAAAGAGTAGAAATATCTGACTAATAATGACCTTTTATGCATGCAAGAAAAAAAAACGCTATAATTCATCTTAGTTGTGGCCTCCATAAAATTGCTCGAATTGAGACAAAAATAAAGGAAATGAAAGATCCACTCTTTGAAAGAAGAATCATAAACTAACAAAACCTTAAATTATGTATTATTGGAGCAAGCACTATGATGTCTTTTTTGTATGAATAGTAGATCAAAAGACCTACAATCTATGTAAAAGCTATGAGACAACATAAAACTTGGTTTACATCTGTGATAAGTTTTATGCCGTTTTTAGCGGGCGGACAGTACGTACCCTGCGGCCACTAAGTGGACTCCAGCGGCCATTTAGTGTACGTACCAAATTAGGCGCTCACTTAGCGGCCGCCCTTCGATTTTTTTTTTTTTTTGATTTTTCTTTAACTCACACCCCTTTACACCCAATCCAAACCACTCATTCTCAACGGTAAAATCTACTCTAACGGTCGTATTAGCTACAGTGAAAATATATCCGTTGGGGTTCACTATAAAACCAGTCCACCCCTCCCAACTCAAAATTCATCCCAATCAATAACATTTTAATTGAATTTTCACTCTAACTCTCACTCTGAAATCTTTCATTTTGCATGAAAATGGTGCTCAATTATACTGTTGAAGAAGATGTTGCTCTTACAAATGCTTATATATGTATAACATTAGATGGTGCAGTTGGTAGAAATGAATCAACATCATTTATCTGGCAAATGATTTTTAGAGCCTTTGCTGCGGCTACCCAAAATCCGAACATGAGAGAGTGGAAATCATTGAGAGCTAGATTTGGTAGCATCAGGATGGAGGTCAGGCGGTTTGTCTCAGTGCTTGCTACACTTCATCGTCAAAACATTCACGCTCCATATGAGGACTTGGTTAGTTATTCAAGCAAATTATTCTTAGTTGAAGTGAACATATAGGTTGTTATTTAATAACTTACTATATTTATTTTGGATTTTGTAGACTCGAGATGGCCGACATCAATTTCAAAGGCAATATGGTAAACCTTTTAAGTTTGACGAGGCGTATGAACTACTCAGAGGATCTGTTTCTGGGTTTGATTATGTTCATATTGTCTAATTTTAAGATGATTGTTAAGTATGTAACCTATATTTGAGGTTGATGTCGGGAATTGGTTTCATCAGTACGGGATTATTCCTTTTTGCCTTAAAGGAACCTACAGATGTCCCTTAATCTGTATTTCAAAAATGTCTGGTCATTTCTTTAAATGGCTGGTTGCCATCATCTTCGTGAGTTTGGCAACAACTCAGTGGTATAGTTTCCTAATCATCTGGTTCTCTATCTCATGGATTCGATCTGGTCTATCTTACATGACTTCCTCCTTGACCCTTGTAACTACTAGGAGCATACGTTGCTTTATGTTAGTTGGTTTTGATGTAGTTAGCTTGGTTTTTGGATGCATCATCCCAATTGTTGTACTAAACTGTGTATTGCTTCTCAGTTAATATATGCTGCTCTTTCCTTCAAAAAAAACAAAAAACAAATATGTTGGTCATTTTATTGTCACACCCCTCACACGAGACCATCCGAACCCTCTAAACAATCTCGTTACAACGGTTATATTTTCAAATAATATATTTGTTGGGGTTTTTGCTATAAAACCAAATAACTATCAAACTAAATTCACACCAATCACTCTCAAATAAGTTGGAGCTTTCATCTAAACTCCTCAATATGGCAAGGAGGAATTTTACCAAAGATGAAGATAATGATGTAACACAGGCTTATATCTCCATGGAGCTTTATCGTGACAACTCTACTCCACCAAGGAGTAGAGGCGTATACTGGCATAGGGTTCTTCAAATCTTTCACCGATGCACCAACGGAAACCCCCAATGAAAGATCCGCTCTAGACCTGGCATTTAGATTTCGAATTATTAATCAATCTGTGAAGAAATTTATGATGATTATGATTGACCCCATCATTGATGGTGGGGAATGGACGGATAGTGTACGAGTAAGTAATATGTTTTTGGTTTTATGATACACAATTTTCATTTGATTTAAATGCATACTTAATCAAATTTTGAACTCGTTGACTGCTGAAAGCCCATGCGAAAACCAGGTATCTTGAAGAGCATGGATGTGAGTTTCTCCACGAGGATTGCTATGAAATGTTGCGCGAGAAACTTAATGGATACAGTCCAGATGCTGATTTTAATTTTTAATTTGTAATCTTAATTTAATATTTATGTCCGATGTAGGTTAGAGGTAATTCAAAATGCATAATGTATTTTGAATTCCGATGTAATGCAATTTAGATTTTCATTATTAAGAAATGTTAACCACAGTACATCAACTTATTTAAAATCTAAGTAGCACTCCTTTAAACCAATAGGCCTCCCCATTGGACGAGTTAGGTCTCGTGTGAGGGCTTCAGACAGTGATATACCCACAAAACCATTACCACCACATTTTTAAGCCTCATCTTAGGATGAGGTCCTCCAGTAATTTTCTTCATCTTCGGATGTGGTACCTAATAATCTTTCATCCTCTACGTCATCATCAGAAAAGTCGTTGGTAGAATCTGGAAGGCGCACTTCAGGGTTCATCCAAGAAAATTTTTCCTTGAAAATTAGATAACAGTTGTAGTATTCAAACGGCTTCCCATGCTTTATTGCATAAGTGTCGCCCGCCATGCTCTCCTAAAATAAAATAATTTGACCGGTTTAGTATTTTGCTGAACAAACTAAAATCATTATAAAACCCAAATTTATCCAAACGTAAATCACTTACCACGTTGGCCCTTGTTAGATGCCCTACACCACACTGGTACAACACTCTTTGGAAGGAGACATACTCATTTACTGCATTAATGCGGGCTTTTTCCTTTGTCATGAATCAAGAAGATGTAACGGAGGCCGTTTTATGTGGGGCAGTTGTTGCTTGGAATAGGATCCTCCAACAATTTACCGATATATGTGGAAATCATAGTGGTAGAACCATTCGATCTTTGGCAACGAGGAAAAAACAAATTATGCAAGCTATTACTAAGTATATAAGCATTCAGAGAAGTATACGAATAGATCAACGTCGAAGTGGTGTTGGGATTAGCAGGCCACACATACAACTGTTGACAACGGAAGAAATTGTAAGTTGTATCCAAACTAGATGTTAAAGTATTTTGATGTTCGATGATTGGTAATATATTTAAGGCTAACACTATTTTGTTTCCCTTTGTTTTATATGTAGGAGGAGAGGGCTAGAGCAGATTATTCAAGAAGAGTCGGAGAAGAATTTATTTTTCACGACTGTTATTTAATTATAATTCACAATTTTCCAAATTTAAACATTTACCTTAATGACAATTGATGATGAGGGAATAGGTTATTTGATGTTGATGTATCTCTAGGGGAGAGTCTCTAGGTAAGTGTAACGGCTATGTAACGGCTAGTTTGACCATCTACGTACGTAAAATAATATTTACACTCCATTTACACCTCACAACGGCTATGTTTTTTGAACGGGAGACCGTTGGAAGCTTTTCTATATAAAAGGGTTCCTATTGCTAAAAAAAATTAAGTGAATCTACAAATTTTACAGTTATCCTCTCAAATCTTATTAAAAAACATGTATAATCCATGTTCATTAGCTCATGTTGCTTCCCGAAAGCCGAAACGTTCAATCTCCGACATAATTGCATGTTTAAGTCACCGCGATCGAGGGAAAGCTCCCTTATCACCACCAAAATCTCCACAGGGTTCTCCTCCAATTTATGTAGTACTCGGTACTCTTCCACAATCATCTTCTCAGGATTCTCATCCAAATTATGTATTACTCGGTACTCCTCCACCATCATCTTCCCAGGATTATCATCCAAATTATGTATTACTCGGTACTCCTCCTCCCAGACGTCAATACCATCACATTAGTTAGAAATTAGTTGATGAATACTTTCATGACTACTCTCCATCTCAAAAACCATTATCTCCTCCTCAATTAACCAAAAAGATAACTCATAATCCTCCTCCATTTACGTTGGCTGAAGATTTATGTCTTTACAAAAACTTTATGCTTTGCTATCCAACACCAAAGGAAATTAAACGTTCTCGTTTTGGGGTGAATTACTCACTATTGTGGTATGAAGTCAAAACACACTTCGACAATGAAATGGAGGAGAGCGAAGTTGTTCGAGATGAAAATGGATTGTCGGCACGATGGACTGAAATACACGACAAAGTACACGCATTTATGCATTTGGGGAGATTTATCGGAGGTCGAATTAAGGGACAAACCGATGAGGAAATTCTAACCAGCACTTTGAAGGAATGGAAAAATTGGAAAGGAGAACATTTTAGGTACGAAAACCAATATCATCTCCTCAAGTGGTTCCTCAGGTATAGACTAAGCAAATGTGTTCTTGTAACCCGTTATGTTGTAATTTTGCTTATCTGCAACATGTTATTTAGGTTTTTATTTTTTCAGCACAAGATAATTTAGATTTTAGTTTATCTGCATCATGTAAATTGCAATTTCAAATTCAAAACGACGTAACTCAATTTATCCTTCACTCAACTATGATTGAGTGAAACTACTTGAATTTTCCTTTTAAATTGGACTCGGCATAACTAGTCTTCAATGTCTTGGCTACAACTTGAAAATGAAATTTTCGGTGAAAAGGGTTGTGGGAGAGTGAAAACCAAAATTATGTTACTCTCTTATTATAGGGTGTTTGGGGTCAAGGTCAAACCTTGACTGAAGGCGTACACTTAGTGGCCGACCTCCAAATTTGGGCGGCCTTTCGATGGCCGCCTATCAACCATAGTAGTTGCGTTTTGAACACTTTTTTTTAACCTAAATTTTGGGTATAAAACACAAATAATTGGCACCATAGTTCTTGCTCTTAGATGCCGAAATAAAATCCAAAACTCGCAAACAAATTGGTTCTTTTCAAGGACTCAAGCAGAAGCAGTGGAAAAACCAATCCAAAAGCATTTCCCAAGGCCCAACGGCAAGCAAGTCCTATGAATAAGCTTGCACCTATCTTTTGACAAGACTACAATGGACAAAAATACGGTCCATAAAAAGGCTAATTCAGTTTTAGATGAC
This sequence comes from Papaver nudicaule, assembly GCA_023529015.1. Classification (NCBI taxonomy): domain Eukaryota; kingdom Viridiplantae; phylum Streptophyta; class Magnoliopsida; order Ranunculales; family Papaveraceae; genus Papaver; species Papaver nudicaule. The sequence continues at coordinate 7,538 of JAJJMA010150063.1, forward strand.
AATTCGAAATTAAGCAGTATGCTCTAAAATTCTACTAGAAACTAATTAAACTTGTGGTTCAAAAGTTCAAACATGTGGAATTACAGACAGACGACTGGCTAGTTGTTAGTATTGTTAGGCCGGTCGGGTCTTGACTCTTTATGTGCGATTCTCTTTAGAAATGGAAAAGAATCTAAGGCAGTGGTGGAAGGGATGCAAAAGGGAGGATGACTGAGGAACCCATTATCCACGGCACTAGAAAATTAAAAATGGAAGACGTGGATTGAACTTTGTAGTCACTGCGTAGAGTTCCCAAAAGTATGTTTAAAACAATTTTAGTGGTCCACCTTCTTCTTTTTACAATCTCAGGGCTCAGCTGAGCAAACACAAACATTTGAGATTTTCCAAATACTAAATTCTGAAAAGCTAGACCATACTCGATTCAAATACTCCATTGTTGTCTTCAAAAGTTGTGCAAAGGGATTTTGTTTGGATTTTTTGGTTTTGTTAGATCTGAGCAGGGGGAGGGAGAACGCACGATAAAATCTCTCGTGATGGCATTTCAAGCGTGACGCGAAAAATAATGTGGCAGGTGAGTGGACCAAGAAGAATCAATGCAGTGCAGCTACTAAAGGGTCTACTTATTTTCAATGTCTAGTATCACGTGGCTTGAGAAGGGAGACATTTCTTTTTCCCCCTTTACTCAGCTTGATTTGGAGATAGTAGGACTTTTCCAATAATCCTCTATCGAGGTTTTAGACTCATTTCGATGGCTCTCCTCCACACTGTAGGCTTAGCCAATTTTAGTAGTCTCTTTAATTTTTTATGTAACTGTTCTTTTTAGGCACATTATTCAACGAGTAGATTTTTGGAGCATATTCATGAATCATGGGGTAGTATCACTCATTCAAAATGAACGAGAGACTACCAATTAAACCAAATTAGGTGTTATTATGGGACGTTACCATCCCACTTCAATCCCAAATAATTTTAACCTCTTTTTCAGATGAAGGGGTGCTTGGTAAAGTAGGCTACACGGCACACTAAAAAAACGGCAGAAGTTTGTTGTCTAAAAGCTTTATCTGTTTTAAATTCCAATTAAGAGTTGAACCGCTCAAAGCTGTAGAGGATGTGGCTCAGTTACCTCTCAATTCTCATGCAATTCCGAATGATGGGAAAGTGCATGGGTTGCATGGGATGAAACATAACAATATTCTTGTTTTATATGATCACCAAAGAGCTTTAGAGAATGGGGTAAACAACTTTGGTGAGAATATAAACAAGGATATTATTGTATTGCGTGGAGTAGATGATGTAGAGTCTATACATAATACAGTGAAAACTGTAGGGGAAGTGGCTTTGCATCTTGCCTCTAACCCTGTTGGATGTGAAGGGGAAGTGCATTCGCAGAGCTTAGAGGGAGATGATGTTGTTGACACTGTTAGAGTGTTAGTTCAGTCAGCTTGTTAGTTGAGTTAGCTTTGTCTAAGTCAGTTTGTATTGAGTCAGTTTTATCTTGTTACCGTTTGTTTGTTGAGTGTTGTATGACTCATTACTCTTATCTCTTTGTATTGTCTTAGTTTGGTCTGTAGTGTCGCATTCTCTGTTTATAAAGAGATGCTCTCCCCTATGTAACTTCACGTCTTCAATCAATACTTTTTCTAAGCTTTAACAAACTTTGTCATGGTATCACGGGTTAGGTTTCTTTCCTACAGAACCACCACCTAACATTGCTTCCGCTATCACTTCTTCTTTACCTATCTTTCTCTCCATATCTTCTACAATCTCTCATTCTTTACTTCTTCTTCGTCATGTCACCTTTAGGTACAGGAGAATCTGAATCTGAAACTGAGGTTACTTCTTCACACCATTACGACATAACTACTACCTTTCCATTTCAAAATATCACTCACTTCATCTCTATTAAACTTGATGAAACAAACTATCTGATATGGAAAAATCAGATCGAATCTATCCTCATCAGTACAGACCTATTTGGCTATCTTGATGGTACCATTCAACCTCCTCCTTTAACCATCAAATCTGGTGACAATGATGTACCAAACCCTTCCTTTGCAAAATGGAGAAAGTGGGATAAATATGTTAACAGTGCCTTAAACACTACCTTCTCTGACTCCATCTCTTGTTCTGTTTTGGGTGCTCAACTAGTGCTGAAGTATGGTCCTATCTTGCTAAGGAGTACTCAAATACCTTCTCAGCTCGTAGATCTATGCTTAGAGGACAACTTTAATCACTGTGCAGGGGAGAAAAGTGTATTTCTGACTATCTTCAAGAGGTTAAAAGTATTTCTGACTCTCTTGCTGCTATCAATGAGAAAGTAAATGATGAAGATTTAGTAATGTATACTTTGAATGGTTTGGGGAGGGATTATGACAACTTTGTCATTGATGTTCACAATCGTGAAAACCCAATATCATTTGCTGATCTAAAGTCCAAGCTTACTACACATGAACAATGGCTCAAGGACCAACATATTGAAACTTCTGTTGCTCTTGAGTCAGTCACCAATACAGCCTTTTTTACTCAACAGCAGAACCAATCTTCACAAAATCAGCCTACATCTTCATACAACAATAACAAGGCTACTTCTTCAAGACCCACTTCCTCTTATGTTGATTACTCTACTGTGGATTGTCAGATCTGCAAGAGAAGAGGTCATGGTGCTAGTAAGTGCAGTTATAGATATACTCAGTCCAGAAACAGGGTGCCTAAACCAAAACCTCAAGCTAATCACACTGTTAAAGTTAATACAACTTCTTTATCTGAACATTCTCTTTTGCCTACCACAACTTACTGGCTTCCTGATTCAGCAGCTATTAGTCACATGACTCATGATTTATCCTTGCTCACTAATGCCTCTCCTTATACTGGATCTGAGAAAGTAATGGTTGGAAATGTAAATCACATTCCTATCTCTCTCATAGGAGATTATGTTCTTCACACACCTACAAGGTCTTTTCATCTGTCTAATGTCTTGTATGTCCCACAACTTACTCAAAATCTTATATCTGTTGGGGTTTTTACACATGAACATAGCTGCACCATTGGTTTTTCTCCTTGGGGCTTTGAGATCTGTGATATGAACACCAAACATGTCATAGTAGAAGGCATTATTGATCATAATCTTTATCCCATTCATTCTCTTATTTCTGAACCTCAAGCCAATGTTTCTATCACTGCCTCTCCATCTCTTTGGCATCAAAGATTGGGTCACCCTGCACACAAAATCATCAAAGCCTTAAGTGACACTAAGCATATCACTCTTCTTCCTGGGAAATTTGATTCTATTTGTCACTCATGCCAACTTGGGAAAAGCAAGAGACTGTCATTATCTCCATCACAAAGACTGCCCCTATGCCTTTAGAACTGATTCATTGTGATATCTGGGGACCTTCTCGTACATTATAATTCTTGGGGTATAGGTATTACATCTTATTTATTGATGATTTTAGTAGATTTCATTGGATCTATCCAATGAAAGACAAAACTGAGAGCTTGGCCTGCTTTAAACACTTTAAAAGCATGAATGAAAACTTGTTATCTGCTAGCATAAAGGTGTTTCAATGTGATGGTGCTTATGAGCTGATGAAGGGACCTTTCAGGGCATTTTTGGATACTATTGGTATAGTCATTTCCTGCTCTTGCCCACACACACAAGAGAAAAATGGCATGGCAGAAAGAAAGCACAGGCACATTAGGGAAGTTTGTAATACTCTGGCATTTCAAGATTGCTTGCCTAAGAAATTTTGGTATGAATGCTTTCTTGCTGCTACATATCTCATCAACAGAACTCCATCCAAGCTTCTTCAACTTATATCTCCATATGAAGTGCTTTTTCATCAATAACCTGATTACTCCTTTTTCAAGGTATTTGGTTGTACATGTTATCCCTATCTTGGTCCTTATAAGAAGGATAAACTCATCCCTCTTCATCTAGATGCACATTCATTGGTTATAGTCCACTTCATAAGGGCTATAAATGCTTTGAAAACTCCACTACATTTCAAGGCATGTCATCTTTGATGAAATAACATTTCCATTTTGTACTTGTTCATCTTCAAATACCCCTGATCATACAGTCACACTTTAGCTTCAGGACATTACATTAAACCCTGCACCTTCAAACAGTATTGATCCTACATCTTCTGACATTATCATTACCCTCTCTGATTCCAATGATGAAACCACTTTGTCTCCTGAAATTCTTCAACCTCATCCTATGATTACTAAACTTAAAGCAGGAATTCAAAAGCCCAAGTACTTGCTAGATTATGTCACAAATTTTACTACTCTTCATCATGTTCATACTGCCTTTGTTACCATTGTCACATCTCCTAAAGAACCTAAAACATACAAATCTGCTATTAAGGATGAAAGATAGGTGACTGCTATGAAAGAAGAATATGCTGCTCTTCTTCAAAATGGTACTTGGTCCTTAGTACCTTATACTGCTGACATGAATGTCTTGGGCAACAAGTGGGCTTACAGGATTAAACTCTGCTTTCTCCGATTTCACCCTTGATTTGCTTATCTTCTCCGGTTGTTCTAGCTTTTCCGGTTAATCGCTATCTCCCCTGTAACTTCTTCTGATTATCAATTCCGTGCTCATGGCTTCTACCGCTCAAACTTCTTCTCGCCCCACAAAATCTGCCACTCAAATGGTCGGTTCGCCGAATGAGACCGGATCTCCATCTTTTCCTATCGCTACCAAGACTGCCACACGACCATCATGAAAGCAATGGCCTGAGTACTGCGCCTTTGACAAAATCTTCATTGAACCCTTGACGTTGAATCCCTTTGAAAGCTTGAAAAAGGCTTCAACTCCAACTACTCTAGAAGATCTCCGCATGAATGGTCAACACGCCGAGAAGGCAGTGACTGCTTACGGTACACTCAAGGCTAGGAAGGCGAATCTATTCCCTTTGTATGATCCCGCCGACACGTTCATGTGTGAACTGTTTATGGCGATAAAGAAAAGCCCCTTTCAACTTACGGCGAATGTTATTCGCATTTTAGTGGAGTGGAAGCTTCGCCGTAGTAACAAGACCAACTATCCAGACTTGTTCGAGGAGGGGCGGTTCCCTCCTGAATCATATACTGTTGAGAATTTCCTGAAATAGTATGATGTTCTTCCTTCAGCGATAAGGGGTGAACCCTGGGCTTATCGCTTTGTTGCCAAGAAAAAGTTAAAGCCAGAGGAGGTCATGCTTGGTGCTGTAGATAACAAGGAAGTTACTGGTACCACCACGGCGAGAAAAAGTACCGAGGGCGGTTGGTTCAATTTTCCTTGCTTGCTAGAAGGTCCTTGGCTGCTAGGATGGCGTGACAAGGCAAAGACAATTAAGCGACTGGATTTTCCTGAAGAACAAAAGCATTTTAAAGATCATGATTTCCTCCAAGTGAATTGGGATGAGGAAAATCAGTACCGAGATGCCGATGGAAACATTCACATGGATTCAAAGGGCAATTGGCTACTATTGCCCTTCGCTGTCAAAAAATCTAGCACTGCTGCCAAAAAGTCTAGCATCACTAAGAAGAGAAAGTCGTCAGAAACCACAGCTGGGAGGTCTGCGTACCAGGTAACAAGCATTTTTTTCTTCTTTTGAATATATATCTATATTTGTCTTGAAAAGTACTTAGCACAGCTGAAGATCTGGTAACAAACATATTAAGTCTCGCTTATTTTAAAAATATATTCGTATATTTTTAAAATATATATCTATATTTGCCTCTGTTTGTTTCAAGATCTGATAGATGTGCCATCTTATTCGCAGAATACTCCCGCCTTAACTCCTGAGGAAGAACTTCACCAAACATTAAAAAAGCTCAAAGCCAATCCTTCCGCCGAGACACCTCAAGGCGAGTCATCCGCTAATGCTGGCGCACTTTGCCTCTGCAATTTGCTACAGTTTTGCCTCAGCCAGCTTCCACTCGCCCAAAGAGTACGACCCCCGCTTCAACAAAACCTTCTTCTAAGAAGTTGTCCATTCATCTCAAGGGAAGAACAGCTGCATCTGATAACTTGGAAACCATCTCAGAGGAGAAGGATGGCGATATAGTGATGACTGACCCAGAGCCTATGGAGACTCAATTTGAGCAGGAATCTGGGGTCTCTGTCACTAATCTTGGCGAGAATGTTGTTAATCCCCAGCAATCCCTTACTGCAAATACCGCTCAAACCAGTCCTGTTGGTGAGATTGGAGCTCCAAGTTCTTCCTTCGCTGCTCTCTCAGACTTGCACAAGATGCCTCCTGGCGATAGGCCTCCCAGATTTCCAAGAAGGGGTGCTACCGGCGAAGTAGTTAACAGACTTGTTGACTCTTTCTCTAAATTGCTCTCGCTAGAAGAGAAAGGAAGCTTGAATTATCTTTATTATGAGACAATGGTAAAATACTCCACAACTGGTTTTGCTCACACCCGGGATTTATCTTATGCCGCTCATGATCTGACTCCTCAAGAGCATTTTACTATGGTTGTTATGGTAGTTGATCTTCCTAGTATCTCTTTCTTCTTCTTGCACATATGTTTTACTTTACTGACTTCTTTTCTTCCTGCCTCAGGGGTTTCAACATTGTCTGAGTCTTATTGACACGTTTGAGGCACAAAGCGATAGAATCGGCTTTTTGAATCGTGAGAACAAAAACCTTAATCGCCGAGTGAAAGAGAAGAAAGAGGCTGCTGAGGGATGGCGTAAAGCAAACGCTAAGAGTATGGACGAGCGTAATGGTTTGCAAGGTAAGATTCCTTTGGTCCTTTGTTGCTTTGTGAACTTTTCTTCATGCTTTAGACTTTCGCTGAAACCCTTAGATCTTTCCCCTTCTAAGGTTGCCAACAGCATTCTGATGCCCGACTGAAACGAGTTGAAACCGAGATAGATAACTTGGCGGATGCTAATGCTAGGCAGTGCAATCTGCTGTTTGGCCAGGCTAAGACTATTAAGTGGTATCGCCGAGAGTTAGATTATGTTAGACAACTTAAGGTTAACCTTGATAATCTTCTCAAAGACACCCAAGCCAATTTGAAATGGATTGAAAGTGAACGTGATAACGCTCGCCGGCTAGCCGAACTTAATAGCAAGCGAAAGGAGACTGCCATTGTGGATCAGATAAGGGCGAGTTCTTTATTCCGAGAGGAGAAAGCAAGGGCTGACAAACTTGCCTCTCGCTTGAACCTTGCAATTTCTGAGAGAGATACCGCTCAGCATGAAATTCAAAGGTGGAAAGATTTTGCAAAAATCCATGGCGATAGGGCTATAAATAACCAACTGATGTCTCAACTTCAGCAAGTGGCAAGTGTTTCCGGCTCATCCATCAATACTAATTTTGAGTCCCATCTAAATCTCCTTAGAGAAGCCCAAACTGGTGCTTGCAGGCACGTGAGCGAGCTAGAAGGTAGATTTCTAGGGTGCTTTTCGTTGTATCTTTACCTTTGCCTCAACTCTAACTCCTTATTTCATTCTTCTCAGAGCGAATCAAACAGCTGGAGGGCGAGCTAGTAAGGCGAAAGAAGATTGTCGAGGATCATCAACTTTGTACCGACACAATTTCTGAATTGGATGGGAAGCTCACTTATCACAATGGTTGCGAGGAGAGACTAAACCAGGCTTTGGAACAACATCACCAGTGTCCCAACCAAATTGCTGAGTTGAACCTCAAACTCCAAGATCATCAAAAGTGTCAGGCGTGCATTGAAGGCCTTGAGAGTAAGGTTGAATATCTAGGGAAAATCCATGATGAGCTAAAAACTGATTTGAGCAGGGCTCAGAAAGATCTCAGGGATCGAGCAACCAAGCATAGCCAACAACTACTTTTGCTGGATTTCGTCGTTGTTCAAGATTTTGTTAACACAAAATTTCCCAAACTGGATCTCGAGATCCCCGCCAAGTAAGTCCTTGCTCCAAAACCTCCCGCTGTGAATGAGGTTGTGGACTGTGACCAAGACGACGAAGAAGAAGAAGATGGTGAAAATACTGGGGAAGAAGCGAATGAAGAAGAAGAGGAAGTAGAAGAAGATGAAGAACCAGAGCAAGAAGAAGAAAGCGAAGAGCAAACTGGCGATGAAGAAGAAGAAGCAAAAGGAGATGAATAAAAAAATGAAGCCCAAAGCGCTGAAGTAACAGGCAGTGGAAAAAGAGACGAAAAAGAAAGAGGTGAAGAAGGAGAGAGAGAAAAAGGTGAGGAAAATGATGAAACAAACTAACTCCTTGCAACCTTCTACATGTCTTCTTATATTTCTGATGTTTTACTTTTGTTCTTTTGTAATGAACTGCATCACCATCATTTTAAGTATCGTAATGAGAATGTAGATTTTATACTTTCCACCATTTTTATTGATGTGTGATTTTCCTTTTGTGGATTCGGTGTACTACTTTCATATTTGTCTTTAAAGACTTAACCTGCCATTGAATGAAGTCCTGTGCATGTACAGCCAACAATTTCATGCAGAGCCTAGGTTAACACCCTCGCCGCAATTATTACTTGTGCCCATCGGGCGATCTATTATAAGTTGTTTGGGTTGCCCAGTAGGCTGACTACACAATGGCTCTCGCCGGAGTGATGCTACGGTGGCTCCCGCCGGTAAGGTCTTATTCGCCAAACATTTACAGACCAACAAGTAACACGACTGGCCTTACAGCTAACCTGGGTCGGGCTTACCATTACAAGGAGGTTGTTCACTCAATGAAGCAAGTAAGCTTTCATGCTTCTGGAATGAGAGCCTTTAGCTCCGATTAATTTCATAAATTAGTGGCATTATGCTTTTATTGGTGGCGCTTGGCCTTGGTACCTGATCAGGGTTTTTTGTATATATGGCATGTTGCCTCAATATATGGCTTTATAGCCTTGTAAACATTTGGCACTTTTGCCTCAGTAAATGTCTTTGTAGTCTGACGGTGGGCATTTTTGCCTCAGCATGTTATACTCTTGGACTAAGACTTTACTATTTTAGCGAATCCATTAGGCTTTGGATGTCGATGTGGTTAGAGTACCTAGCGAAAGATTTAAATGACATTATGACTTGTTAACGGGGTTCGGCGCATAATAGCAAACCTACGTCCCCGGATCTTATTCGCTGTTGTTTTACATAAGCTAATAAGATTTCTTGGGTATTATGCCCGCCCAAGACTTCGGATTTTTACATTGTTTCTTTCAAGGATAATACTTCTTGTTGAATTTGGCGTTCCAAGGATGTTCTATCTCCACGCCATGTTCATCAATCAGCACGTATGCTCCGCTTCCAGCTACTCTTTTGATTATATAAGGGCCTTCCCATACTGGTTCCAACTTCCTACATCCCTTTCGCTGAGACGGGGGAATTTCTCGTAGCACCAACTTGCCAGGTTGATATTCCCTTGGGATCACCCGCTTGTTGTATTCTCTAGACAATCGGCGATGATAATTTTCCATATGTGTGAGAGCGATCAACCGATGTTCTTCTAAATCATCCAGCTTTGCTAGAATCAAGTCGGTATTTAGATTCTTCTCCCATGCCTCATGCTTTGTAGTTGGTAGGATTACCTCAGATGGTAGTACTGCTTCAGCGCCAAAAGTAAGTGAAAAAGAAGGGGTAC
>JAJJMA010150065.1:0-17502 GCA_023529015.1 Papaver nudicaule
AATTCCTATCCCACTTCCTTCATCATTTTTGGATCCATCCACAAATACCTCCCATCTTCTTGTGTTTGAGGGCTCCAGGATGTTGCTTGGTTCTTTTCCGTTCGCAATTTCTTCTGGAAAGTCCTCAACTTCAGTTTCGTCATTCAGTGGTAAGTCTACAAGGAAATCTGCTAAGACTTGGGATTTCAAAGAGGTTCGAGACTCGAATATGATGTCGAACTGGTCTAATTGCGCATTCCATTTAGCCACCCTTCCTACAGCTGACACATTTTTTAAAACTGTCCCGAGTGGGGCTTTTGTTGGGACCCTGATCCAATGACTCTGAAAATAAGTGCGCAACTTCTGTGAGGCGAAAACTAATGCCAGAATCAATTGCTCTATTTTAGTGTAATTTCTTTCTGCTTGGTTGAGAGTTTTGCTGATGTAGTATACGGGTTGCTCCACCTTAGTGACAGTTCTTACTAACACTGCGCTCACTGCGTTATCTGTTGCCGCAATATAGAGTGCTAGGACTTCTCCCGGTTCAGTTTTTTGTAATATTGGTATGGATGCAAGGTACTCTTTAACTTTCAAAAACGCTGCCTCACAACTTTCATTCCATACGCATTCACTTTCTTTTTTCAATATATTAAAGAAAGGTTTCATTTTATCCGAAGATCTCGCAATAAACCTTCCTAGTGCTGCCAGACTTCCATTCAACTTTTGAACTTGCTTGAGACTATTAGGTGAAGGCATATTTACTATTGCTTGAATTTTGCTGGGATCCACTTCAATTCCTCTTTTCGTTACTAAGTATCCCAAGAATTTTCCCGATGTAACTCCAAAAGTGCATTTCTCCGGATTGACTTTCATCTTGCATGATCTCATTGCTTGAAAGATTTCTCTTAAGTTGTCCAAGTGATCAGCTGCCTTTTTACTTTTGACTAACATATCATCCACATAGACCTCTAAAGTGTGACCTATCCATGGTTTAAATATCTTGTCCATCAGCTTCTGATAAGTTGCTCCTGCGTTTCTCAGCCCAAAAGGCATCCTTGTGTAGCAATATAGTCCATGAGGGGTAAAGAATGCGGTGTGGTCCTGGTCATCTTTATTTAGGGCAATCTGATTATACCCGGAATATCCGTCCATTGAGGTTGGTGAAGTCAATGCAGATACGTATTCCTCCATTCTTTTTTTGGACCAAGACCATATTTGAAATCCAGGTAGGACAGATGACTTCTCTAATAAATCCTGCTTCCAAAAGCTTTTTGAGTTCTTTCTCCACCTCCTGATGGTACTCTGAGGACACTTTTCGCACCCTTTGCCTGAATGGTGTTGATCCTTCCTTGATCCTCAACTTGTGAGTTACTACTTCAGGGTCTATGCCTGGCATATCTGACATCTTCCACGCAAAAATATCCGCATATTCTTTCAAGAGTTCATGCAACTGGTACTCCCGCTCTTTTCCCATCAGCGTGCCTATTTTTATCATTCTTGGTAGGTCCATATTACCTATATTCACTTCTTTCGTTGGCTCTAATGCAGAAAAGGTAGGTGGGGGGTTACTAAAGAGCGGAGCTTTCTTTAATTGTTATTTGACGGTCTCACTGTCTGGCCTATTTGCTGAAGTGACTTTTTCAGTACTAAGTACTTCAGCAGTGAGATCATCAAGATTGAGGACTTTATTACTATTGCTGGTCACAGGACCGCACTCTAGCCTCTGGCATTCAACATCTCTCAGGTACTGCAGGTATTTTTCTTCTTTTACATTTTCCTTCCGCTCCTTCTTCAAATTTTGGAGTGCTTGCACCTTTTCTATGTTATGTTGTGTCTCTTCGGCCTGGCAGCTCCTTGCGTCCATTTGGTCTCCTTTAATTTGAAGTTCCCCATGAGGACCTGGAAATCGTAAAAATTGATGGTACGTTGAAGCTGTTCCCTTTAACCGATGTACCCATAGCCTGCCCATGATCGCATTGTAAGGGGAGGGAGCTTCAACCACACTGAATCTTGTGTTTATTCGAATCGGTCCTGCTCTAACTTCCAATACTATTTCTCCTTTGGGCTTGGAAACCGCACCATTGAATCCGTAAATGGTAAATCGTGGGGGTGTAAGTTGTTCATCAGTAAGCTCCATTCGCCTAAAGGTATCATAGAAAAGTACATTTAAGGAACTTCCTCCATCCATTAAGATCTTAGTGACGTTCCACCCTGAGATTGGTAGAGTGAGTACCAATGCATCTTTATGGGTCTCTAAATCTTGATCTACATCCTCAGAAGAAAAAGTTAGTGGAGCTGACATCCATTCTTCCCAGTCTTCTGTAATTACTCCATCGATTTTAAACATTTCATGATCTTCAATTCTTTTTCTTAATCTCCGTCCCACATCTCCCGAGAGGGATGGATCATAGTGCTCGGAATGAGTTATCATGTAGATAACTTGATTGTCAGGTAATTTTACATTTTTATCTTTTTGCTGAATAACCACTTCATTGGGGTTTAATACATACTCATTCAAACTTCCCGCATTCACCATTTTTTGAATTTGGTCCTTAAGGTTCTTGCATCTCTCTGTTGCGTGACCCCTAAAGTCATGGTACTCACACTTTTCAGGGTGATTTGCTGTTCTTTCATGCTGCCTGCCTCGAGTGTGCGGCCATTCAAAGTCTTGACGATTCTTAATATCTGCCATGATGCGGGTAATTCCCGTATTCAACTTGGTATACACTATATCCTCAAATGCTATTTTTTCCCATTTTCTTTTCTTGAAGTTACTCGGCTTGTTGTCATTTCGCTTGTAATCTTCCTCTCTAACTTTTTTATCCGTATATGATGCTTTCACTGGTTCATAATTCCTTTTGGGTGCTGAGGGTTCAGGCTCAATCAAGTCAGTGCGTCGTGCGACTTTAGCAGAGGGTTGAGCTCTCGTATTATCTTTCTGAATTTCTTGGAGTCGGACATGCTTGTCAATCAGGACCATGAGATCTCCTTCAGTCTTGGGCTTTTGGCTGTGTATGTCTACAAAAAGGTTACTCATGCGATCAAGAGCCCACTTAAAACAGTTGATGCTGATCTCCGGATTTACACTTCCTATCTCTTGTCCGATTTTAATCCACCTATCTCTTAGTTCCTGATAAGTTTCTCTAGGTCCAATGGCTAAGGCAAACATTCGATCTAAACCGGCTTTAGTCCTTTTATTGTACAAGTATTTGGTGATGAATGCATTTGCTAATTCCTCAAAGGTGTGGATTGAGTGTGATGGGAGATCATCATACCAGGCTAGGGCAGGGCCTTTTAGACTCGATGGAAAAAACCTGCACATCACTTTATCATCCCACTCCCATTGAGCCATTGCCCTCCTATAATATCTTAGGTGGATAGTGGGATCGTCTTGTCCTTCAAAACAAAGAAAAATGGGGGGCTTACATTTATCTGGGAGCTTATAGAAACTAATCCTCGGCACTAAAGGGGTTGATCGAGAATCTTTCATAGCGTCCTCCAAATGTCCACCTCCTTGCTTGGATTTTAGTATTTTGATCTCCTGGCGCATCTGCTCCATATCTTCACGTTGTCTGTCCCTCCCATTGGTGCGTACATAATTGGGCTCAGCATCGTCATAGTCCTCCCCGCCATCTTCATAAGGGTTATAATCTGTTTCTCATTCTTTTGCGGGTATGGCCTTGGTCTTCAAGACATATCTTGGATGTACGCATTGAAGCGGCTGAGGCTGATTTGGTCCCAAATAAGGAACTACTTGACTGTCTGATGACTCTTGGGCTCTCACAACTGAATTGTTCTCTGCTGCTCCTTCCTCAGCCTTCTGGAGCCTTTTTTCCAGTTTCTCTTCATTATCTTTGAGTACCTGGTTTTCTTTAGCTAGTTATGAAAGGGCGTCAGTGAATGTTGATTTGAATTTTTTCATTTCCTCCAGCTGAAATTCGTGGAGCTCTGTTACCAACTGACGGCTTTCCTCTGACAAGTATGGCAATGTGCGATCATTGGTCCTTAAGTTAACATCTTTTCCCCCAACTATGACTGGTATTATTGGATCTTTATCTCCTCGCCTCTTGTTGGAGAATACCTTCTGTAACACTCCCACTCCTCTTGGGAGTGTGCTTGTTTCTCCTAAAAACATGGTGGGTTGTTGGGGGCTTACCTTAGAAGGTCTAGTTAAAGGGATCCCATAAGGTTGATTGGGAACCACAAACGTTGAGTCCCAGACCTCTAGTTGCGAAGCTTTCAGTGCGGCCTCAAGATCTGCAGCTTCTTCAGCTTCCAAGAAAGTCTTGCCTGATGCTGCTTTCTCCATTGAGGCTTTCTTCTCTGCTGAGACTTTAGAATTATACTGAATTTTATCAAATTTAGCTTTCTCCGTCTTGGCCTTTTCTATTGTGGCCTTCTGTGCTGCGGCTTTATCTTCTACTGCCTGCTGTGCGGCTGCCCAGCATGAGGCCTAATGATCAAAGAGTAACTTTTTCTGTACAACTTTTTCTGTTATAGCTTTTTCAATTGCGGCTTTATTTATTGTGGTTTTTTCAAAAGCAGCACCATTCTCTGCGGTTTTATCAGCTGCGGCTTTATTTGCTGCGGCTTTATCTGCTGCGGCTTTATTGGCTGCGGCTTTATCTGCTGCGGCTTTGTTGGCTGCGGCTTTATCTGCTGCGGCTTTATTGGCTGCGGCTTTATCTGCTGCGGCTTTGTTGGCTGCGGCTTTATCTGCTGCGGCTTTATTGGCTGCGGCCTTATCTACTGCGGATTTTTCGGTTGATGCACTGGTTGCCCCCGTTACCAAGTTACGTGTCGTAGTCCCTGGAGTGATGCTGCTATGCTCCATTGCATCTGCATCCCTTATATCAATTTGTTCCCTGGTCATACTCCTGGTTCTGGCCTTTGAGTTCTGATTATCCTTTGAGTTTCCCATTTGACAACCTCTTTAATAATTTGGCAACTTCAGTAGTGAAGACACTACTATCTCCTCAACATTTTAAGCCACTTTATCCTCAAAATTGCAGACTTTGAAAACCGTATAACACAAAGTAATACAGGAAGGATAAATCCATTACCTAAGACCGAAGTCCCTGTTTCTAGCGCCAAACTGTTTGTGCATAAAACTATCCTGGTCTTAAGTCACTAACTTACATGAGCTTCCAAGAAAGTCTTGCCTGCTGCTGCTTTCTCCATTGCGGCTAAAGTGATATTGGATGCAACAAGAGATAACCTGATCACGCCAAGGGCCAGTACGGCCACAAAACCCTTCCTCTGTAAGATCATTTATGTCAAGGAATCAAAAGAGAATTTTACATTTGAGGTGTCAAGTAATATTGAATTACAGGGTGCTACAAAGGAATATCGATATAGCTATTCCAAGGACAAACCTCTCTGCCAATTACATCACTAATGCACTGTGGAAAACTAATGTCAAAAATAACAAGGACAGATTAATTTTTCATAGGAGTCGCATCACATTTAGTGGTGCTTATAATTGTAATCCCCAACCTAGGTTGCTCATTCTCATACTATTATCCAGCTTAAATTAAAAAGAAGGTTTCTTTGGTTCTTTCAGAGACATAAGAGCTAAAAGGTGAATCTCCAAAATATGAAACAAATAAAGGATTACGAGGGTGGGATAGGTGGAAAAAAAGTAGGACTGTCTATTCCTTTTGTTTAGTGTATACATATTTCATACGGGAGGACAGTGACACTGCAAAGATACTAATCGCTATGAGAAAATGCTTACAGAGCATAGCGAATAAGCAAATTGTTAGGCTTAAAATCACCATGAATTATTCCAGCTTTGTCCAATATCTCCAGCATGTGAAGCATCTCTATGCAGTAATACATGCATATCTCTTCTTTCAAAGTCTTGCCAATCACTACATATGAGTTGATGGCATCCTGCACAAGGTATACGAGTAAAGCTTGTATGTTAATAATAACCGAATGTAAAACAATGAATATAAAGAAAATGGAATCTGAAAAAACACATACCTGAAGAGTTCCATGGGCTAAATAGTCGCAGACTAGTATGCTATAGTCGGAGTAGATATAAACTTTATGAGCAAATGCAAAGCTTGATCTCTGTCAACATAAGAAATTAATGATGAGAAACTTCAATTTCAATCTCGACTGGAACTGACAATGGCAGTTCGAATGTGACATACTTCCTCGGAAATGCACATATCAAGTGCCCGATACATGTAGAATTCCCAAGGGAAAGCAGGTGTTTGTATCTGCAAAAATTTCAAGATAATGACGTTGCAATTTTCCAGTAACCATAAGAAAGTAATATAGAGATCATAGTAACCTTCAGTGCAACAGTTTCAGTGGGGTCACTATT
Source organism: Papaver nudicaule (assembly GCA_023529015.1). Classification (NCBI taxonomy): domain Eukaryota; kingdom Viridiplantae; phylum Streptophyta; class Magnoliopsida; order Ranunculales; family Papaveraceae; genus Papaver; species Papaver nudicaule. The sequence goes on from JAJJMA010150065.1 coordinate 6,317, forward strand.
CAGACATACTTTGAATACTTCTGCAAATCCACCAAGGAATTGTTTACTGCAGTGAACTAATAATTACCTATCGTATAGTACTTGGCAAAGTTGTCGATCAAACTGTTTTTGACCGACTGGCTTGGGCCTCTTCTACAAGTTGAACCATTTTCGAGATTGCACAATCCTCAGCCAATGATGTTCTTACACTTATATAATTTGCCAAAAAAAAAACTTGCAAAATAAGTACCGGCCAAAATATAACGAAAGGAAAGTGGGATCAAGTGATTACCATTCACAGTAGTTCCAGCTAATACTGTTGATCCAGTTAGTTTGGTTAATGGAACCGATTCTCCTGTAAAAGATTTTTCGTTCACTTCACATGTTCCTTCCACAACTATTCCATCAATCGGAATAAGTTCGCCATCTTTGATACCAATCACAGTGTTAACTGGGACGTTTTTCGCGTCGACGGTTTCTCCAGTGTCAGCTAACACTGCTTTTTGTGGAACCATGCTCATCAAATACGACATAGCCGTCGTTGCCTACATATATGTTGCAATTGAAAGGGAAATCAGTGAAATGACTCAGCTGGAAAGAACCAAAGCACAAAACTAAATCTAGAAAAGTTCCTTGTAACTGGCTCTATATTTAAACCACTCAGCAACGGTGAATAGAAAAACAATGGAAGCAGCTTCACATAAATAATTGAAGAACCTTTTTTAATTGTAATTGCTAATACCACCAAAAAGTTAAATTATGTGATACTTCAACAGGAGAAACACCTGTTGATTGGAACATAACAGGTTCAGATATCTTCTTACCACAAGCGATGCGACGTCATCAGGAAATAGATATCCGGAGTGGTTCAATTTCCAACCAACTCATCATAATCGGTTGTATCACCCTACCCCGAGGAAAACCCCAATTGAACTTAGTCTTAGCATGAAAAAAAAAAGTATTGTATATTTAACTCTTTATTAACAAACATAAGAAATAGTATGAAAAATCAAATTCTGCATTACCCGGCTACATCTCAACTCACACCCATTATTGAAAGTTCTTTACCGACAATTGTTGTGCACTGTATCATCCTAGGATGCTTAGAACTCTTGATAAGATTCTACGAATATGTGCGGCCACCTGTGAATCATTGTATTCAATTTCTTCTTCTGTATCGATATAATCTTCTTCCATAGGTTTGTCTGTTAAAATCCTTCACTGCAAACATCAATCCCTCTGTAAAATGTCAAATCAAAAAACAAATTTTGTAACTAAAAACCTAGGTCTATGTAAAATATCAAATCGAAAAATCAGATCCAATAAATAAAAACCTAGATCTAACGAGTTTTTGTAGCAGAAATCACATATCAAGATCCAATTAACAAAACCCATGAACGAAGTAGCTTAATACAGAAAAGGGTTTAATTAGAATCTTCAAATTTCGCAGGACATTTTTTCTCTCGACAACAGAACAACAGTGAGGGTTTGGTTTTGGTTTCAGGAGAAAATAACCTAGATCTAGGGTTACAAATGAAGGGTTTGCTTCAATATATGATATATATGGTTTTGAGATTCGATCTGTGAGACTTTCAGATTTGGGATTAGGGAGAAAAGGAGAGAAACGAAATTATTTTCTGAGACGTGGTTTCGATTCTGGATGTGGTTTCAATTTTGAGATGAGGGATGGGTTAATTTTTTTGATTGATGAGAGTAGAGGTTGTGCTGGAAGATTTTGGTCGAAGAAGAAGAAAATGAGAGAAGGAAAATGAGACGCAGAGAGAAAAAAAATGAAAATAAAACGAAGAGAAACTAAGAGGAGAATAAGGCTAAAACGAAATATAAATCCGGAAAATCTAATTTCCGGTAAAAAGACATAAAAGTCCCTGTATATGCAACGTTAGTCAACGTTGCCCCAACGTTGCTTAATTAATAAAACAAAATCTTATTTAGAGCAACGTTAATAAACTTTGCCTAGGGAGCAACGTTAATAGACGTTGCAGATGCGAACACGTTGTAAATCAGGCCCTGTGGCGTAGTGTAAGGCCTAGGAACCCCTAAAACCGGTTCAAAAACTGTCCACAGGACTAATCCGCGTCATTTCGGGTTAACCAGAACCCATGACCCGGTTCCCGAACCGACCCGACCCGAATCTTCTGGATAAGAGATCTGTTGAGTCTTCTTCTTTAACTTATCTCTTTTTAGGTTTCAGAAAAACTCTAATAGCTGTTCACTGCTGCTGTTGAAGATCTTCAAGGTTCGTGAACTGTTTTGCTCCATCTTGGTCTCAAAACAAGCGGGTTGAAAAGTTATTGAAGGGGTTACAAATCATTCTTGCTATCTCCTTGTATCTTTGGAGAAATCATCAAGTAAGCGTTCTTGGGTTTTTTTCTTCTTAAAATGCCTAGAAGAAGTGCCAGAAACATAGCCTCTACTAGCAGAGCTCTTGATGTGAATGATGATGATGACGAGCAACTAAACTGGTCATCAGAAGAAGAAACTATGCCTGAGGCGGTTCCCGAACCGTCCCATGATCCAGGTCTCAGTATGCCTTTCATCAGCGAGTCAGCCGAAGCTGAGTATGTGAAGAAACGGGGCTTCAGAATAGAAAGGAAACTGGACTCAAGTACCTTGGCTTCATACCCACCGTTTATGAGTCTTCTTCCATGGGGACAAATTCATGGAGGTATTTACACCGACAACTTCCCTTTTGTTGTTCGTATGTTTTATGCCAACATGTATGAATGCAATATGGATCAGTGTAGCTTCATAACTCAAATTGGCAACAAAGTTCTCAAGGTAAATAAGGCTGTACTTGTATCTATACTTCAGTACCCTGCCTTTGAGATGACACTTCCACAATTGGTAGGTCGTCCATCTGATCACAGACTTGTTAAAGGTGTACTTGACTTTAGCCCTCAGTGGAAAGATGGCAAAGCTCCTATTAATGGAATCAGGCCTGAGCTGAAGGTTTTTGGTATTTTAGCTTCACATAATCTTATTCATGTTACCCTGAATAAGGATAAATGGAACAGAGACATGTTTGAGCTAGTTTATCATCTTCGCAAAGGGAATGGTCCAATTGATTTCTGCGGCACTATCATCAGACAGATGATTAGGACCTGGGATAACAAACAAAGGAATCTCTGGTTCCCCTGCTTGGTTACAGAAATCTGCAAGAGTTTCAAGGTTAGAATGTTCGGACCAGTGGGTGATGGCCCAAAGCTCTTCGCTCAGAAGGACATTGACCCTGTTCTGAGCCTGGTCGTGCCGTTGAAGCAGCTGCCATCGGCCGATCTCCTTGTGGCGAAAGCAATTGATTCATTTCTTTGTAACCAATAGGCTGCAGCGAATCGTAAAAGCTATCAGTCTTAGCTAAGCCTCCAGTAATCAACTACTAGATCAAAAGATCAGGTCAAATGGTCGGACAAGATCCTCGCATAGCACGACTTGAGGAGAAAGTCTACAGACTCCAAACCAAGTGCAACGGATATACTCGGGCAGTTAACCTTGCAGTACCTCATGTTCCCCCATACATTGCTGAGAATATGTACAATATCATTGGGGAGCATACCATTCCATATCTGACGACGAGGATATGGAGTGATTTTTAGAAACCTAGTTGGCAGATCAGGCAAAATACGTGTTATGGGGCACAATAGTAGAAAAGTTAAAATGAAACTTAATAAAATTTCAATAACACGTACCCTGCCATCTCCAATACCATCACCCTCTTCCATTTCACCAACTTCAGAAGCAGTCTCAGCTCCTTCCGGAGAGGCCTGTAAAACAAAAAATTTATATAAGAAAAGTCCTCACTATGAAAGGACGCAGTATCTGGCAATAATTTTAAGAAGAAAAGAAGAACTCAGCTATATCTCTCACCTGAGCATAATCAAAACTAAAACCAGTGAAGTTAAAGGCCCAAGGACAGTAATCTCCATAACGATCGGGATGACATTCTCTGGGAGGCCCAGTACGAGACTTATCGTTCCATTGCCAGCCCCATGCCCAGGGACCAATTATCTCTATAGGAGTGGAATCCCATTTAAAGTCATGAGTCTTACGCAAAATATCAGAAGAAGGCAGAGGAGTGGGTTCCTCATTGTTCTCAGTACCTGGAACAATGAGTGATTCGAGCTCTTCTAAGAGACGAACTTCACCCCTCTTACGAGGAAGACGCTTGGGACCGACACTCCATTTAACTATGTTGGACGGAGCCATGAAATCACCATAAGTCTTGTTAAAATTTTCAAAAGTATACAGCTTCTTCTGTTTAGTGTCAGGCTTATAAGACTTCATTTTGCTGAGGCCTCTGGAGCGAAGTCGGCACTCACCAAGAATCCTCCACCAATTACCATTGTAAATAAATACGGGACGAGAATAAGAAGCTTTGCCTTTCTTAGGCCTATTCCTGTGGGTCAGAACATCATAGAAAAAGGTATCTCCATTTTCGTAGAGAGGAAGACGCATTCCAGCCTCAAGAGCACCAACAGTTGTCAAGAGATGCTGAGAGTCGTAAGGATAATTCTTTATCATATCATATGTAAGACGGTCCCCCTGTTCAGGATCGAAAAAACGAACTTCAAACCCTTCAAGATGATGACGCCTTTTAAAATCTTCAAGGTCAATGTGCTTATAACTATTACAAGGAAGATCCAGCCGAGACCTTTTCCTTTTGTTCACATTCTCAGACCCTTGAGGAGGTGGCTCAGGGAATGGAGAACGAGATTTAGGTGAATGCTCTTTGGGAGATTGTTGAGGAGTAGGAGAACTAGGAGGAGCCGGCTTCTGAGACTTCCTTTTACCACGAAGGGTGGCAATCTCCTTACCCGCACTAGAAGTTGCTACGGTTTTCACAACTTTAGGGTTATTTGACAGGAGTATCCTCAGCATCATGCTTGGAAGAGTCAGATGGTTCCGTTATAGCAGACCTAAGCTTTCTTGGTTCCTTTATAACTTCTTTATTTAAAGAAGACATTGCTGAAATAAGAAAAATTCGAGTCAATAAAAATATTTAATAAGATGCACTCACAAAAAGAGTGGGACATCAAGATTATAATAAGATGTTCTCACAGAAAGAGTGGGGCATCAATATCATAAATAAATAAAATGTTCTCACAGAAAGAGTGGGGCATCAATATTAGAATATGATGTTCTCACAGAAAGAGTGGGGCATCAATATTATAATAAAATGTTCTAACAGAAAGAATGGGGCATCAATATTATGAGTGAATAACATGTTCTCACAGAAAGAGTGGGGCATTAATGTTATAATCCAATAAGATGTTCTCACAGAAAGAGTGGGGCATTAATACTTTGAGTCCATGTATGTGCTCACTAAAATATCTGAGTTCAATATTACGATTAAATATGGTGTTCACATAGAAAGAATGAGGCATCAATATTGTGACTCAACAATATGTTCCCACAGAAAGGACGGGACCTCGAATACATTAAAGACCCAAGTTAATGATGATATTCGATAAAATGATCTTACCCAAGTAATGGGGCAACATATATTCATAAAATAAAGAATGGGAGGCATAAAATTTTCAAATCCAAATAACTCAGCAGTTATACAAAGATGATAAACAGGGTAAGTCGAGAAATGGTGGAGCAAAAGAGGCAAGAGTACTAAAAATTGCATGATCTCACTATTACAAGAAAGATAACGCATCATTTCCACGAAACAACCATCACAATAGAGAACAGGGGCAAAGTATATATACTTTTGGTGAAGTATGTTCTCTATTATGATGGTAAGTCCCAGGAAAATAAGTACGATATCATGCAAATAGTTCAAGCACAGTAGCAAGAGCAACGAATATAAGAAAGACTGCAAGATCGTTTATATCAGTCTCGACGAATCGAGAGGATCATGTCATAAAAACATCCAGTACCAGCAATCACACAAACAAAGGAGAAAATATTTATAAACCCTAACCCTAAATCATACACATACGATGATTAAAACCCTGATTTCCGTATAGGATTTTAGCAAGTTTCTTGAAGTTTATCAATGTTCTCTGCTGTTACTCTAAGGATTTTGGATTCAACCAAAACCAGATTATTGAAGTCATACATCAAACTTAAGAAACATATGAACGAGAGAACAAAATGAAAAAAATAAAGACTCACCATCACACACTAAAGACGACAGCAACAGGTACTAACGTCACTCTCAAAAGAAAAGAGCTTTGAAGAAGAAGAAAACAAAAATGAAGATTTTCCTAGTACTAAAGGTTGAGTAGTGCTCAGAGAATGAGAAGTCAGGAAAAGAGAATAAGGAGTAAATGAACATAGCAATTTTCAGTTTCTATATAAAGGATAAAACCAAAGAAACATAACCGGCGCAAATTTTAAGGAAACAAGAATGCAACGTGGGAGTAAAATGAAGAAGAAGGGTTATCAGTACTATTCTATCCTTGGGGCAACCCAAACCCGAATACGAACCGACAGGGGCAAACTGTTGGTGCAAAGTACCCACCGTCCACGTGTAACCATCTGAGAAGCGGAAGTAGGATAAGCCAGGTGAGAGCGAAGCATTGAGTAAGATCAGAAGTTCCTACTACTCATCTCAAGAGAGAATACAGATGAAGGGCTGAGGAAGAACCACGACAGATCTGATGGGACAAGTATCTCAAGAGACAGCTGTGAGGCGTGGGAAACATCCAACCACTTTCATTCAATGCACGGTCATAACAAGTCAGAAGTCAAGGGACGCGTGTCAAGTTCTCAACGATGGAAACAAGAGAAGGCCGCACACGGAAGAAGACTTCAATAGTAAGTAAGTGAAAGGCCGCAGACTAAGAGAAGAGAGACGCACTACAAAAGGAGGTGTGAGGACCCCACCAGGTGTGAACACAAATGTCTGGGAACCCCCTTAAGACTCCTATAAATACTCGACTCAATAGGAGGAGCTGAGGACGGATTTTTGAGTACAAGAAGGATAGAGGGTAACTTAGTAGTGAGCTCAGTGAGAATTATCATCAACATTATCTTGTAACCTTACTCAAAGTCATTTAAGACTAAAACTTGTATATTGTATTATGATTACCACCTTCATATGAATGATCAATTATAGCTTTAAAGAAGTAACTTAGTGTTCTCAGCTATTTATGTGTTTAACGGATGTTACTCCTTTATATTAGAAAGACGCAAAGATTCTATTCTTTATATATCATGTAAGTTAGTGACGTAAGACCAGGATAGTTTTATGCACAAACAATTGTGTAAGTTACATTTTCTGAACAGACCATTATTATCAAGCATGGACTATGCCTGATAGACTGGGGTAGGGGGATAACCTTCGCCTCTTCCCTGATGGTACCCAATTTAAAGGAGATTGTCGAACCTCAGGCTTTCGTTGTGTCGAGATGCAACGTCACAGACTTTCGAAATTTTCCCGGGGAAGGGATTTCTGGAGAAATTGATGGGAAAAGGAAATTGATGCGAAAAGGATTTCAATTGGAAATAAGAAAATGGCAGCCAGAGCTAGATGTACCGAAGGTTGGCTAATCTTCTTTTTCTTGCACATTTTATATATGGCAGTACTCATACGTGCATAAATTGCTATCAATTTCTTTGTGTGAATGAGAATATGAGATTTTTATCTTTTTCCTTTTACAGTTTCTGGACTTATAAGGGAAGGAGAAACAATTGGTTTCCAAGAGTTTTGCATTGGTCGTAAACGGTTTTGAAGCAGTGAAACTATACAAAAAGAGCAAGAAAAGAATGAATGGGATACTGGAATACGAAAAATACGGATACAAATTTTATAATACGTATTTTGTAATATAATTTTTAATTCAAATATAGAATTTACAAAATTTTGTATTTTTTTTTTAATTTTTAAAATATATTCCGCAACGTTTATAGACGTTGCTTAAATTATGCAAAACGTTGCTTTAAACAAAAAGAGCAACGTTATTTACGTTGCTTTAAATGAAAAAGAGCAACGGAAGATGCAACGTTACTTACGTTGCTTTAAATAATTAAAGCAACGTTATTAGACGTTGCCAAAATTTTGTAACGCCGTATTCGCAACGCTTATAGACATTGCTTTAATTCGGCGCAACGTCTATATCCGTTGTAAACCGGTCCCTGTGGCGTAGTGTTACATGTGATACACATGTGTCTTGGTCAAAGAGAGCCTTTGACTACTTCCTAGGTCAATTTTTAGGACATTTTCTCTCGTATCTTGACTTTACTTAGATCTAATGGAGCAAGGCTCAACATTTAGAATTAGTTTGTGAGAAATTATTCCAATGGTGTCTTTATATCAAGCTTAGACGAATAAACTTAATATTAAGACATAAGAACCTTTCGCGTCCCCAAGAAAGAATTTCTTTCCAGTTTCTTATTGAAACTGAGGGATTTTGGAATTTATTAAATTTAATTCTTTCTGTTCCAAAATTGAAAGTATTTTTCTCAGATTTTAGATAAATTAATATCCTTTTCTCTGAGAAGGGTTTATGAAAGAATTTATAACCCTTGTGCTTTGCCTTTGTGAACTGTAAATGGTTCTGTACAACATGACGGTTTTTGGCAAAGATTGTAGATCTGTTTTCCTGTTTAACAAGACAAATTTCATCTTGTTTGTGGGGACAGGATTTTACAGATGATTCCTTCTTATGAGTTCCATCAATGTGTAGAACACACAATTGAACATGAATTGTTACATCCATGGGTTCCTCAACAAGAAGGGTATTGATAATGACTTGATCTTGACGTTTTTCATAAAAAGACGCTTCAGTCTCTTTAATAAGTCGATCAATATCAATCTCAACACATGCATTTTCCTATATGACCTTGTTAAGTCGATTCAGAGACTCTTCTTCTTTCCTAAGATATGTCTCTAGATCATGAGAGATATTATCAATCTGTTTTTCAAGATCGATGAAGCCTTGAACAGACTTAATACCTCTGGGAGGAATGCTAAGGAGTTCTCTGGCTGATATGATGAGACCTGGCAGTGGATCTTCTGCATCATCATCTTCAGCATCTGTTAATACGTTACAAGCGTTTGAGCTTTGTTCCATAACTCACAAGCCGCGATAAACACAGACAGTTACGTCTTTTATGTGTTCACCGGCTCTGATACCAATTGAAAAAGCAGGGGTACCGAAATACAACCAACTTTTCGTTTGGGATCGTGAGACTTATGGTCAGATCTGAACGATCTCAAAAATCAATATCCAGATCCGTTAACCTGAGTTTGGATCACAAGGATCAGTCCAACGCAAGACAAGGTCTTGGTAAATCCAAGGGATGGATTGAGGACAACGATCATGTTTATTAATAATGTACTTCTTGTGTTTGCTTTAATTATATAATCAGAGAATATAATGCGGAAAGTAAAGCATACAAGACACCAGAGATTTTTTTTTACGAGGAAACTACAACTTGTAGAAAAACCTCGGGACCTCGTCCAGACTGAACACCGCACAGTACAAATTGACTACAAACACTAGCCTACTATAAGACTTCGGTCTGGGATGTAACAGAGACCAATTCCACCCTCCAAGCGAACTGGCTACTGTCGCACTCCTTACGTCTCTAGATCCCCCACAGATCGTCACGCACTTGATTCCCCTAGCTGACATCCATTACAGGCCTAAGAGTTGCTTTAACCGCTGTTAAAGGCTTGTGTCAACAATTCTAGCTTTGCAACCTCAATTGTCAACTGTATGTTTGAACTGTCCTCTATCAGTTTGACATACACAAAGTGACTTCCTTCGGATTGCTCCAGGTCATACGGAAATCTACTTACAAGCGGGGGCTGACAAGTAATCCGAGTAAACTATGCCCAACTTGTCTCTACCTCAGTTGTAAAAAGAATCACTTAAGAAACTTATACAACTGGAGCTAACTAGGTCTTACAACATCGAGTGCAGCCATGCGTTGCTTCCTTTCGAAACCCTGTATGTAACGTATCAGTTCTTGAATGGCTTTATATCAGAAGAGAAGGACCATAGAATAGACAAGAACGTGATCAGGTTACCAAGGTTACAGGTTAATCCGATTTCAACCACTGGGGTTTCAATCTCCTACCTGTGCTTCCCAACTCTCAAGAGAAGTCTTTATAGTCGTAGGTAAATCCCGTGAGGAACTTCTTACCTAATATAGGATGACTATACCACAACAAGCGTTCACCGAAGTGAAAAGAGTTTTACGATCTCTTCCCTAAGGAATCTTCACGTATGCTTGATGCTTGCGGTATTCGTCCTTAGACACCTCTATTTATAGCACTCAATAAGATAGGTTGCTTTGGAATAAAGCAATCAATTACTTGTCCCACAAGTTTTGGAAACCCTAAACTTGCAAACCAAGTAATAGAGATTAATCTCAATTGGAATTCATTAAACATTTATCTGCCAAGTGTTTTGTTAGCTCAAAAACATTTCAAGATAGAAATCCAACAGACCAGAGATAATCTTTATCTTATTGACACATTGAGAACCGTTAGATGGACCACATAAGATATTTTCGTGATAATCCAAGTCTAACTAAGAGATAAAGGAGTTCAGAGTTTAACACGAGTGAAATTCCAGAGAATATTCACCTGGGACGGTTCGCAACCGTCCATCTGAATCACAGCCAAAAGTAACTATTTTCAGGTTCACGTTGGTACGCGTCCAAATAGGTACTTTGGAACTCAGGAGAAATCCGAGTTTCTGCTTCGTATACGGTTCGGGAACCGCCCACCATTCAGATTAGGGTTTAACAGGACCCACTGGAAGTTTTGGGCTTAACCAGTACTTAGACGTGTGTGACGCCCTCAGCTGTAATCCACTGGACTCTTGCTCAAGAGTACTCCTTTAGATTCACCCATATCCAACAAGTGATTTGCAAGCAAACCCTTGCAATGGACAATTGGTATCGAATCTATCTCATGCATTCTTGTAACCTTAGTATTTGCGGGAACAAACACTAACATAACACATGGTCATGTAGACAAGAACACGATCTCAATCGCTATTATAACACTACTAAAGTAGCCGACTATTTCGAAAGATAGAGAAAGTAGAATAGAAGAATTTCCACAAAAGCCATAACTCCTACTAACCTTTTGTCGATGAAAAATAATTGATGTTTTCTTTGTCTTCACAGTCTTCGTCTTCAAGGTCTCAACTACTTAGTCTATATCCCAATTCTGAAATCTAAACTCTAGTAGGCTAAATCAAGAATTGTGTTTTGACACC
>JAJJMA010150076.1:0-11932 GCA_023529015.1 Papaver nudicaule
TTCTTTTTCACATGGTAAGTGTTTTCAATTGATTTTGTAAGTGTTTTATCTTTTTTAATGTTAAGAAATATCTAACTAATATTGTTATTTGCATGGCAATAGGTCAAGCAAGGAACCGCTCTTTTGAAAAAAGTGGGAGAAAAAATCAGGTGCAAAAAGGGAGGACTATCGGTGCAAGAGCAAGAAAAGTGCGTCGCGGATTTGACCAAAATCTTTGAAAAGGGTGAAGCTTCTCTTCGGGTGGAGGAGGCCCCAAAGAAGACCAAGAGGAGTCGCCAAGAAGACGAAGGTACGAGTGGAGGCAATGGACAAAACAAGAGAGGTCGTTAATTAGTATTTCAAAACAATGATGGCTTATGGTTTTATTTTTAAGTACATTTGAATCGGTTAGGTTTCACTCTTTAAGTACATTTGAATCAGTTATGTTAAGTACAATGCGTGTTTTAATATATATATATGTCTCTGTATGGTGTGTTTTGCATATAAGCTCTCTGTACGAACAACACTACCATCTCATCAAGGATTTTCTCGTATCAAGATATGTGGATTGAGTTAGTTACCTCTTAATTAATACGGTTCTATCATTATGCTTTGATTATGTAATATTGGGTTATCATTAATGTAATGCTTTTATTTTATGAATGATGAATTTGGTATTTTAGAAACCGACATAATACTTAATATTTAAAACTAAAGAGTTCGTCTTACAACACATATAACAAAGCCAAGCCGAAACACATAATAAATTTCGGCTTGTAACCACAAAACAATAAATCTGCCGAAACAGTTTCGGCTCACCCGCAAAAAATATAACTGAGCCGAAACGATAATATGGTTTGCATGGCAGAAATATGTAGTTTCGGCTCAAACAGTATAACAGCCTACTGAGCCGAAATTGTCATTGTCCATCTCGGCAACACCATTGAGAGCCTACATCCATTTCTTCAAGTCCGGGATCCAATCTTTGTCTTCTTCAATTGCTACGTTCAAATTCGGCACTTCTTCAATTATTTGAACCTCGTCATCCATTATTTGAAGGCCTTCTTGCATGTCTTGCATATCCTCAAAATCTTCATAGTCACTCAAATTAATTCGGACTTCACGTGCAACTTTAATGGTTTGCGCCTTCCACATCGCCATTTCCACGGAGTAATCTTCACACCAATCACCCGAGTAGTTGGGGTCGTAGCCCGACCAATATGCATTATACGACAATGGAGGTATTGGGCAACCCCACTTGAGCTTGAGACCGATGAAATGATTCTTTTCAACAAAGGCAATAAAAAGCCTTCTACCCCTCAAAACTTCATCAAAAGGAACTCCCGGAGGTGCATAAGTTTCACTAAACCCAACGGAGAAATTGCGGACGACGCAATAAAATGTCTGCGCGATGAGGAAACCACAAATGGGAAACTTCATCCAATAATCCCTTGTAAGCACATCACTACCTAGTAGACGCTTTCTCATATTCTCATACTCCTCCTCTACTCCTTCGTCGTCTTTATCCCCACCTCTCAACATTGTGTAGTAAAAAGAACGGTTGCATTCCAAAGTTTCGCACATCTTCTCGCGAATACACATGCACACGTCCCCCTTGTGCCTATCCTCCAAATCAAAAGGTCCCAATTGCTTCGCCACAACGTGAAAACCACAATTTCCATCTTTTGGGACATCTTCTATGCTCTCAATATGGTTGTGGATGATAGGTGGAAGCCAATCCAAATAGTCGTCTTCCTTCTTGTTTTTCTTTTTAAAACAAGAAGGACTCCATCCCCATGTTTCTATTTTAGACTTCGGCAAAGACTCGTCTTCCTTGATGTCTATCTTCGCCAAAATGCCTTTCCCTTTCTTTGCTAAAGTACTTTGTTGTTGTGGAAGTGTTGAAGGGTCACTTAAGCGACTTTTCTTACTTGGATTACTACCACTTACCTTCATCCCCGCGGCCTTCGATAAAATGCCTTTCCCTTTCTTTGCTAAAGTACTTTGTTGTTGAGGAAGTGTTGAAGGACCACTCGATGTAGCTCCATCCCTAGTTGAACGACTTCTCTTGCTTGGATTACTATCACTTACCTTTATCCCCTCCTTCGCCAATGCTTTTCTTTCCTCATCATACTTTGCTTGGACGTGTTCAACTCCGGATAGATCTCTACCCGTTGACAATATAAAGGAGTTGAGCTTCCGTTGCTTCTTTTTCGTAACCTTGGTACTTTGCCTACCCTTTTCGTCTCCTTCAATCGGTTCCAAAACATCGGCAATGGTATATTGTTCCAAAAGTGGCTTCAAACCATCCATTATCCTTTGCTTTTCGATACCATTCATGTAATCAAACTTCTCCATTAGAATTCGTCCAAATGGTGTGGCCCCAAACCCTTCCGCTATGCGATCGGTAGGACGAGGATGGAAACTCAATTGCTTCCAATGAGGATCTATAGCATCCAAAGGTATCACTTTATCCTTATACCCGGCACACATATGTGGACATGGAAGTCCCATTGTTGTCTTTATCGGACAAGTACAATTTGCTCTTGGCCAATACTTATGCTTCACCTCCAATGCCACTTGCTTCATCACCAACTTAATACACAAATGGGAGACATTCAAACTTAAATGCCTTATCCATGTACAATCCTTCCCATCGAGAAGAGGTTCTTCGAACTTGCACACTTGGAGAAGACTTTTTTCGAACTTCGTATGGATGTTTATAATATCACTTCTATGATACTCACGTATAGCATCAAACACGGTGACAAATGTGTCACGACATCCAAAAAGATTTACCTTCAACCGGTGGTGAGCCGACTCACACATACTTGTTGCTTGGTTGTCGAAGTGTTTAATCTTGTTCGTAAACATATGCACGAACTTTTGCCGGTGCTTCAATACTTTATCTAAGTAGGGCATGATTTCCGAGTACTTGGTAACTCCCCAATGATCTACCAAACGTTGGTAATTCCGGTTGTAAATCGCCAAGGTTTCGGAAAAAACCAATGCTTCCCAATGTGTCGTGAATAATGCGTACTTCTCTTGCTTGTCGGCATAATCCTCAAGGAACTCTTCTTTCTTGGCTTCTCACACTTCCGCCGGTAACTTTGAAATCTTCTCTAGTTCACTTATCTTCTTGAAAGGTTGAATAATCGGATGACATTTCTTCTCCACATTCTTAGCTATGTGAAACGTACAAAGAAAGTTAACGGCGCCGGGAAATACCTTTGTTATAGCCCACATCAATGCACTCTCATTGTCGGTTACTATCACCCTTGGAAGCTCTTCCTCGTATAGAGATTTAACTCTCTCTAACGCCCATTTGTAACTTGCCTTCTTCTCGTCTCTCATGAAAACGAAAGCCACGGTGAAGGGTGACTTCGTCGAGGTATGGCCAACAACGTTCAACAATGGCATCTTGTACTTATTAGTCTTGTAAGTACAGTCCATAATAAGAACTTGTGGAAAGCATAGAGCCAATTTGAGACAATCTGGATCGGCAATTAATAGGTGAGTGACTTGTCTAAACTCATCCAATTTAAAATCCGTGGTGTAACCATTCGCCCTTGCCACTTGATACAATTGTTGCATCACATTCCTTCCTTGTGTATCTCTAATTTTTATTTGCATCCTTGCTTTGTAGATGGTTTGCCGTGTTGACTTGTTGCTTGGATCATCCAACTTCAACTTGGTAAGAATGTGACGTACTCCAATTCTTGCTTTAGACATCCGTTCAACTTGCAACTTTTCATGGAGTTTAAGCCTTCCAATCGTGGGGTGTCCGTGAAAATCAAATGGCCGTGGATGGTTATGACGACAATCCATGGTAGCGTTCATCACCCAATGCTTTTCATATTTCAAAAAGTTGAAAACTAGCTTGAAAGGACATTTTATCTTCCTTGTTTTAGTCTTATAAGGGATCTTGGATGAGGTCTTCACATACACATAACCCTTCTTGGATTTATTTATAGATTTTCCGCTTCTCTCACAAACCATCACCAAACGGTTTTCATAAGTTTCTCTACCGATTACAACTGCGCACATTAGTTCTCTTGCTTGTTTCTGAACCCAGGCTATGACTTCTTCCCTTGAATACCATGTTTACATTTGTAAGAAAATAAAGTATTAGTTAGATATTATTTTGTAGGAAATAGACTAAGAAAATAAAACTATTAGTTACCTACCAATCCAATTCCCTTCAAATATTCCTCTCTAGAATCTTCGTGAATGGGCCGAGAGAAGAGCTCTTGATTTACATGGTTTGCGAGTGCGACCTATAAAAAAAAAGCGAAAGTTAGAATCAATTTCGGCTCACACGATAAACTACTATTCTCAGCCGAAACTGTTTCGGCTTTCAGGCTATTCACGAAACTTTGAGCCGAAATTGTCTCTGTGGTTTCCATATATTTTCAAAATTTTATCCTAGATTTCGGCTCAGATATTGAAATTATTGTATGGGCCGAAAATACATATTTCTCAGAAATATACAGGTGGTTTCGGCGCAGTAAAGATATGAAAAAGCTCAGCCGAAACTGTTTCGGCTTGCTCATTTTTCAAATTTTCCTAGCCGAAAATTTTTCTGGGCACGCAAAATACTCAAACAATTCTCATCTTTTCATGGATTCGAGCTATAAAAACGAGTATAAACAAGATTTATAAGAATACCTGTGTATTAGAAGGATTGAGTTCATCATAAATCGGCTCATCAACCGGATTTGGCTCATAAAATCCATCTTCATCTTCAAAATGAGGTCCTCCAAGAGATGAAGAATCAACCATTAAACGATTGTTGTTGTTGTTGTTCTTGCGAGGAACTAACATGTAAGGATTTTCCAAAGGATTATCCATCTCAGAATCACTTGATTCACTCATGTTGAACCACAAAAATCACAAATCTCACCAAAAAAACCTAGGTTTTTTTTCCCCTCTTCTCCCCCCAAAACCCAATGTTTTCCTCACCCAAAAATAAAAATCAGATTTTAGTTTTAAATTTAATTTAATTAAAATCATTAACACTAATCATTATCATTAACACTAATCATAAAAATTAGTGTTAATCAGTCCAAGGGTAGATTAGCATTTTTGAAAAAAATAATGACCAAAATGTCCCCGTTTTGTCTTGTAGTCCGAGGCCGAATTTTTTTTGGATAGGCCAAAAATCACGGTTCTTGCTCTAAGGTCGGGTCCAATGGGATCATTTCTCAATCTTCTTGCAAACTACACGTCGGATCCTGCTCCATACATGTAGGAAAGGGGGTCTGGGCAGAATGTATGATGTGGCCGTTCATTCGATCCACAATGACGACTTTGCTATATTGACCGTGGAGAAAACCGTAAGAAATCTCGTGGGGATCTAACGGTCCTTGTTTTTTTAAATTTGGGTGTGTGGGCCCCACCAATTAGGATTAGCAGGGGGCCCACCATTGTGTGTGAGACACGGGATTCTCTCCCCCGGGATGAATATCATTAGCGCCACAATGAAGTAAACAGATACCATTTCAGCGTGGGTTCTACGAATTGATCATGCAAGTTTCATTCGTGGCTGAGATATCGCCAACCTGTACCTACATAATTATTTGGACCCATACGGACTGGTAGAAAATTATTCAGAATTTAAAAATGAGAAATAAGAAAGTACTAATTTTTTTTAATAATATACAGAATAATATAATAATTTTAATCGAAAGGTAAGGCTTAGTATCCTCGAGAGTCGAGACCCAGGATCACGCAACCGTTGTGAACACGCAAGACTTCCATTGAAATCAATATCAGGTGGATGTCACATGGGTCTAAATAGAAAACTGTGGCCTCAAATCATCCACATCAGGAACATGGAATCTCAACTTCTCTGTCTGAAACCACGTCGGATTCCACGTCCTTACAGAATCAAAGCTACAATATCACTTCCGAGGAATTTTGCTATACAGAGGTAAAGAAATTCTTATGGGAGGAAGAATCTTTTAAATTCTTTAACTTTCTATTAGTTAATATTTTATCAAATTAATTTTAATTATTTCCAATCCTATCCTTTCTGCTCAAACCTTTTCCCTAGACTATCAAAATCTCTCTTCCCCATTTTAAGTACCAGTACAAAAACGAAAATTTGAAAATCGAGAATCCAAAATCCACTGGAAAGAAAGAAGATTAGCCCGTTATCAGGTTGATTTCAAAAGTGGTATAATTTAATGTTGATTCTTAAAATTAATCAAGTATGGAACGATTCAAATGTTTTTATTTGTTAATTGATTATATAGAGTGAAGGGTTTTTAGTATTATTCAGATGATATGTGGTACTTTTGATTAATATGGGTGATTATTGTGACATTGTCTAAGTTTCAAGAATCTGGGGTTTAAGCTCAACCTTTTACGAAAAATTTAGTTCATAAATCAATCAGCTTATATAAGTAGTGCATTAACAATTATTTATGTCTTACAATCAATTTACACACGCCATTTTGTCATAGTAAATCTATGCAAAATTTTACACGAATTTCAGTTGGTGATGGTCTTGAGTGTTACTTAATTTTACGAAATTTATAGTGTGTTTTGAGAGCTCCGCATGTTTTCGGGTTAACTTGATTGAAATTGATCAGTAGATTTCGGTTAACTTGATAATTTAACCAAAACTGATCGATTTGGGTTCACTTCATACTTTGTAATTTAAACATGTAGCTATGAATACAAAAAGACTTACTGCATGAAGCATGGAGAATTGGAGATAGAGTTATGATGAGTTTATTTGTAATTTTGTGGAAAATTTTAATTCTTCAAACGAAGATGAATGTTATTTTGATTTGAAGAATAGGGTTATGGGTTTATTTGGGAGGCGTCATCAAGGCATACTCAAAGGAATCCCGGCATACTTTTTGAAGCTACCGAGTATAAATTCATGAAGCTACCGAGTAGCTTTGGAGGGGGTCATTAACACCACTCGGTAGCTTCGTGAATTTATACTCGGTAGCTTCAAAAAATATGCCGTGATTCTACCGAGTATGCCGTGATGACGCCAAGTTTATTTGTACATAATTTCTTTTTGCTTTTGAGTCCAACACTCACAGGACCACCAGAGAAGATGCAACAGGAGAAGAGAAGATGAACAGTGATATTAGGGTAGTTTTGTCTTTGCATTCATAAAAATATATTTTAAATCGAAAGTCCAGACTATATATTCATGGTCAACCAAATTAAAAGATTCTTCCTCCCATAAGAATTTCTTTACCTGTGTATAGCAAAATTCACTTCCGAGGCTTACAAACAAAGTCAAATAACAGAATCCCAATATTGCCCTCAATTTTGTGACACGTGGGTTATCAACATTAACAAGTTAGACACATCGAAGATATTTTTCCCAAACTAAGCAGGAAATGATAATTTTACCCTCAACTAAACAAGGACTGATTTAGTGATTTTCACTCTATAAGAAGAAAATTTCAACTAGCATATTTCTCTTTTCAGTTTCTTTTATCTTTCTTTCGGAACGGAAACGGCATAAAGAGAGAAGAGTAAAGTAAAGAGGATAATTTTGAATAGAGAAAGAGAATAACAGTAGAGGAGTTGAGAAATCATGAAAGAATGTGAGTTATGTGAAGCACCAGCAAGGATGTTTTGTGAATCAGATCAAGCAAGTTTGTGTTGGGATTGTGATGAGAAAGTTCATTGTGCAAATTTCTTGGTAGCTAGACATACAAGAAGTTTACTTTGTCATTCATGTCAATCACCAACACCATGGAAAGCATCAGGATCAAAACTTGGACCTACCATTTCAATTTGTGAAAGATGTGTCAAGAGATGTAATGGAAATGATCAAAGAGAAGAAGATAATGATGATGAAGAAAGTCATAAAGATGGGGATGATGATGATGATGATGATGAAGATCAATTTCATGATGCAGATGAAAACGATGATAATGGAGATGATGTTGACGATGAGGTTGATGAAACCGATGATGATGAGGATGAAGATGCAGATAATCAAGTGGTTCCATGGTCATCTACACCACCTCCACCACCGATTCCTAGCTGTTCATCTAGTAGTGAAGAATCTTCGTCTAGTAGTAGACTAGTAGTCTGTAACGGAAGAGATTTTAGTAGCAATGGTACCGTTGTGGGTGGTGGTGAATGGAATACAGCAACTGTTTCTTTACCTCTGAAAAGGATGCGTGAGAAATTAGATCTCACTTTTCATCAGGTAATTTTTTTTCTTTTCCTTATTAAGTCTTAGATCTTACACTGTGAGATTATTGTTTGGTTTCCAAAGAATCTTTTCCCCCCAAATTTAGATATATCAGAATGAAATTGACTTCAATTTGTTAGAGGAATTCTGATCTCTGATTTTTGATTGTAGGATGAGATTGGTTGTTCACCTTCACCGTCAAACTACAATTCCACTTCACCAGCAATAATGATCAGCAGAAGAAAATCCGATCAAGAAGAAGAAGTAGCAACATCTGTAGTTTCTTTCAGACCTTTGAAAGATAGAAGATTAGCTCTAACATCAACTTCAACTTCAACTTCAACTACTCTTATCAGTTCCCTTAAGAGATTTGAACAAAAAATTGTTTCCAGTAAAGAAGTTGAAGAATCTTCACAATCAATACTTGCTATTTGCAAATTAAGCAAAGATCCAAGAGCGATTTGATTTGATCGTCAGAGACAATCATAACGATGGTGATTTTGGGGATAATTATATTTTTTTATCAATTAAATTGTCAATTAATTGATGTTCCTAACTAGTATATTAACTTAGTAATACTAGTATTAATTTGAACAGTCTTTTTTTTCTCTTATAAAAATTGTGGTGGTCGAATTCAAAGTACCCAATTCGGATGTGGATATAGTATTTCTTTTTGAACATCAAATCTTCTTTTGCTTTTGTATGGATGCAAATCTATATATATCACTATCAGATGTATGCCTTTTCAATTTATTCAATTCAGAACCAAGAAATCGACTCGGTAGATTTAAGAGAGCTATTACTCATTCATATTGATTCCATCGCCTTCCCTGAGAAGAAGGGTGAGGAGAACTGAAAGGAGAACGAACCGACTTACCAGAGAGGCGAAAAAAATGCGACAACACCTAGCTCAAAAACCAAATCCTTCTGACTTTTTCGGCTAAATCTTCTCCCAAATTACCCTAGATTGATACCTAATCTTCTGAATCGCATCTCTCTCTAAATCCAATATCCCCAATTTTAATTTTTTAACCCTAAGTTGTCGAATTTCCCTAAATCTGCAACAGACAACCGACTTACCTAAATTCGCTATAGCGAACGATTGCGATGATGAGGTTGGAACTTGAAATCAAGGACTGATACTAAGAGGGCGACATCATCCGAACTCCCAATTTTAACAGATAAGTTCCTGATTTCGTTTTGTCTTTAATTCTATGCGTTAATTTCCTTCTTTGGTTGTTTCGTTTCCTTTGTTTCTTCTCTGATCTGTTTCATTTCTATGCTGTTTCAATTTCCATCTGTTTCATTTCTCACGTAATTTAGGATTTGTATTGTGGGTGTTATATTCGTAGAAGCTCTGATTTAATCTCCTGCTTGCTTTTGTGTGGTGTGCCTATGTGTTACTTTTTGATTTCCTTTTTGATTTTCGTCTTGTTATCTTGGTGTTCTGTAGATTGTATGTTTTGGTATCCAGTGTATCTTGTGCTCTTGGTGCTCTATTTCCCATTCTGGTATAATTTCTCTGTGTGTACCCTGTGGAGCTTATGAATTGTATCATTTATTATCTGGTTTAATCTTTTGTTTTGGTTTCCTTTCCATTTCTTGGTAAACTGTATCCCATAGGTAGTATTAGTCTTACCTTCTATTCTGTTTATACTGGTTTAGTGTAGCACCTGGTAGTTGCAGTGTTTCACTTGTTTCTAGGCAATATGAAGTTTCTTTCTTGGAATGTCCAGGGTGCTAACAACCCGAAAACCTCTAATCACCTATCCTTTCTAGTTTCTAAGCATAAGCCCGATTTGGTTTTCTTAGCTGAAACTAAAATGCAAGTTGATAAGATGGAGAACATCCTTCGAAGAAACGGTTTCTATGACTGGATTGTGATGCCACCCATTGGAAGATCTGGGGGATTTGCGATAGGTTGGACAAACAAGCTTAGGGTTGACATGCTTAAATTTAAGTACAACGTTTATCATATTAGAGTTCAGTCCGGTACCCTTGTCTGGAATGTTTCTTGCATTTATGGGGCTGTTAATGATCCAGGGAAATATGACCAGTGGGAGTTTATTTCTTCTTTAAATGTTGATACTCACACACCTTGGATTTTACTAGGTGACATGAATTTCATTTTAGACAGCAGGGAAAAAGAAGGGGGCAATGATGCAATAAGTAGTTCCACTAGTTTCATTCAAGACACCATTCAACAAATTGGTCTCATAGATTTGAACTTCATAGGCATACCCTTCACCTGGTCAAACAATCGAGAGGATAGTGACAACATTAGAGAAAGGATTGACAGGGTATTAATGGATCAGAAATGGTTTGCTAGTAACCCAAATGCTGTTGTGTTTCACCTTACAAGGGTAGCTTCCGACCACACCCCTATCCTTTTAGATACGAACCCTCTTTTCCCTAAATTAGAAAGACCATACAAATTTTTTAGGGGTTGGATGGAACATAAGGACTTTGAAACTTTCTTTCATAATGCTTGGTCTGTGGTTAACATTCGAAATAACCATAATGTGTTGAACTCCTTGTCTGATCTTTCCATTGAATTAAAAAGATGGAATAAAGACCATTTCAGAAATATTTTCAAAAACAAAGAGAGAATTCTTAAGCAAATAGACGATGAGAATAGAAAACCAGGAAATCTAGTGTCTAGACGAAAACTCAAAAACCTAGAAACTGAGCTTGACACTTGAAATAGGATAGAGCATATTTACTGGCAAGAAAATAGCAGAGACAAATTTCTTAAGGATCAAGATAGAAATACAAAGTACTTTCATATTAGAGCCTCTCAACGAAGGAGTATTAGTCTTTTTTTGAAACTGGCAAATTACCCGAGGGTCTTAATCATACCTTTCTCTCACTGATTCCTAAAGTTGTAAACCCTATTACTCATAGTGAGTTCAGACCCATTAGTTTAAGCAATGCCTTATACAAGTTAGTGTCCAAAACTCTGGCATCTAGACTGAAAAAGGTTTTAGATAAATTCATTTCCCCTCAGCAATCTGCTTTCATTCCAAATAGGCAGATTGTTGACAACATAGTCATAGCTCATGAAGTGTTGCATACCATGAAAACCAGTAAATCTCGAAAGGGTTTCCTTGCTCTTAAACTGGACCTTTCAAAGGCTTTTGATAGAATAGAATGGAATTTCATCCTCTTTATTTTCAAGAAATTGGGTTTCTCGGATAAATGGTGTGATCTTATACAGGAGTGTATGTCTACTGTTTCTTTTCAAGTTCTTTTAAATGGTGTTCCCGGTATTGAATATGAGCCTACTAGGGGTCTCCGACAAGGAGACCCTTTATCTCCCTACCTTTTTATAATGGCTTTAGAAGGATTGACTCGATTGTTCTCTTGGGCTGAACAAAGAGGTGATTTATCTGGTATAAAGTGCAATTATAACTGCCCTACTATTTCGCATCTTCTTTTTGCCGATGATTGCTTTGTTTTTTGTAGAGCTACTGTTAGTGAAGTTAGAAATCTTATGCATGTTCTTGATATTTTTACTGCTTCTTCTGGTCAAGCTATAAATTTTGAAAAATCAGGGGTTTATTTCAGTAAAAAGGTTCACAATAGGCATTGTAAGATCCTTGCAAGAATGTTAAAAGTGAAGCGCATATCTAAAGATGAAAGATATTTAGGGACACCTTTATTTTTTAGTAGGGCTAAATCTTTAAATTTTGCCCCTCTTCTTGAAAAGACCTACGACTCCTTGAAGGGATGGAAAGCCAAAGTTCTTGCTCAAGCTGGTAGGACTGTGCTCATTAA
>JAJJMA010150102.1:3649-19881 GCA_023529015.1 Papaver nudicaule
ATTTTTTCACGTATTATTTTTCCAAAACCTAAAAAACCGGAGCTCCAAAAGCTAGGGTTTGAGTATTCTCGTTTTTCCTTGCCTCCTGATCATCTTCGGTGATCAAGGATGGCAGGGAAAGACTTATTAACATCATCTAAACCTATTCCAGGTCGTGATGATCATATGCAGCAAGGATTAGAGGTGTTCATCATCGTAAAACATACACCTTCAAGCATGTTTAGTTTTAGGGTTATAACCACGGCTTCATCAACTGCTGAACGTGTTTCATCTCTCGTGGATGATACAAAGGATGCTGCTGGTGCTAGAGTTCGTGTATCGAGGAAGGACAGGTTAATGGTGGCCGTATCGGGTATATCTCCATCAAACACGATGATGGTGGCTGAAGACTTATCATCAGCAGCTTCTGGTATCTCACCTATGGAGTTACCAGTGACATATAACGCTGCTGTGAGGGATTGGAGGCTACAGATCATCAGAAGCCTCGTCTGCCAAGTTTTAGGGTTTTTCTGCCATGAAGAAAAACACGAAGAACAGGGGAGAATCGAACTTCTAAACCCCGTGTTTAATCCTTCAAACATCTCTAGGTTGGTTGGATACAGCATGGGTATGTGCAGAGAAGCAGAAAAGGGTAGGATTTGTGCTGCTGTATCATCATCGATTTACTCTGTTTTGAAAAACAGAGGATCATCAATCACGCGAAAACAGAGCTACTTTGTTTCGGGTTTTAATGTCTTTAGGGCATACAAGTTTTTATGGGTTGATTCGGAGCTCAATAACGTATACAAGAGCTGGATTCTACCTAGTATGGAGCTTCCTGTGGTGGTTAATCGCAAGATCAAGCTATCGCGGGATGATCATGATATGATGGTTTTTTTTCTGATGAAGATCAATTACCGAATTACAGTGGTTTCTGGGTTGTTAAATCAGTCAGTAACTACTCCTATGGACTCAGCAAGTTGTTCTACACGTTCAGGTGTGATTTATACGGCTACATATCAACTTTCTGATCACGATGATCATGATGATCATGATGAACAATCTCCATTACTGTGTTGCTCAGAGGAAGACGAAGGTACAGGGATGGGTAGTTTCAGGGGTCTTCATCCTGATTCAACCAAATCTAAGGCTACAGGCTTGGGTAATCACGGTTTTGATCGAGATTATGTTCGGGTTTTTTTACCCATTATGAAACCCACGGTTTTCTTTGGTACTTGGATTCCTATTCGGATCCAGTCGGGTATGGGTCTGGATACCTGCTATTCGGACATGGGGCTCTACTATGGGGCTCCAATAATTGAAACAGGGTATGGGTTGGGCTGGATTTGAATACAGTGGGTTGCGGGCTTACTCAACTGTCAGGGCATATCTATCGGATCCGGTTCATGGGGTTTCACTCCAACCTCTACCTAAAAAGCTCGTATTGAAGACATGAAGGAGACTTTTTCTAGTTTCTTTATTTATGTTTAGAATAGGTTAAAGGCTTTGAGCTATATTGTAATATTTTTAAGTCTTTTAAAATGGCTTCAGTTATTAGACCTGCTTTAAGCTGTTAGAGTGGGTCTATATATAGTTGTTGCTCATGTAACACCCTCACTTTTCTTTAATGAAATTGAATGACCGATTAACAGGATCACTGGGTGAACTACGGGTTGAGGAAAGAAACCCGTAGGGTATGTTGGACTGTGTGGCTCTCTGTTTCATTAGAAACTGTATCCTAGAGTACAAAGTGTTAGACATCTTAGGTTTTGTTTGAAAGACAGATACATTTTTCTGCTGATAATGAAACTGTATCCTAGAGTTTGGTTGATAATGAAAAAGGAAAGTTTGAAAAACAGAGAGATTTTTCTGCTGATGATGAAAATTTATACAGATGAAATAATTATTAGAAAAAAGAGAGAGTGTTTGGGAGAAAGCGAAGAGATTACAATGAGAGAGAGTTTATACCTTGATATGACATCGAACAATAATCAATACACCGAATATCTCTGTTGGGAGGTATGCTGAGGGAAGAGGGAAAAGTTATTTATTATCCCAATTTTCCTGTAGGGCTATTGAAAAAGCAGAGGGAAAAAATAATTTTTACGTGTCAAAATTTAATGAGAGAAAGTTAGAAACGAAGAGATTAAAGACTTTTTAGGTGTCAAAAATTTTACTCCCACGTGATGGAGCAGATTATTTATTTAATTTTTTTTGTACGACGCAGAAAATTGAATTACAATGACCTAAAATCAAAACCTAAAATCACAATTTTTATTACCCATTTTGTAATATATTCAAAATTAACAAGAAATTAAACACAAATTAAAATAATTACTTGGTTTAGTGGATACGATGCTGCTGTTGATTGTGGTGGTGGTGGTGGTGGAAAAGGTTAAAGTTGTTTGATTTTAGGTTCATCACCTTGAACACTCAAAAAGAGGAGGAAGACTCTGATGGAAAGGAGGAAGACTCGATACAGGTGAAGCCGAAGCCTGGCCAGAAGAGGTCTCACCAATTGTTTCCAATTGGTCCCCTACAGTACCCAAGTTGAGCCCAAAAGTTTCTTCTAGCTCTCTGTTTTGCTCTAATTGCTCCCCTACGAAGGCACTCTTCTTTATGCTCAGAATTTCAAGTCTTGGAAGGCTTTCCTGATGGAGTTTTTCAATTCATGTGGCTGACTCCTTCCTTGACTCCTTCCTCGATTCTCGGCGGTCCTGTTTTGCTTTCTTCTTTATTGTTTTGCAGGCATCGTCTGACTCCTTCCTCATAAGTTTTAGAGCCTCTGGTGTCTAACAAATTAATATTCAAAAAATTAACACAATCAAACACCTATTCTTAGCTACTGTGTAACTAATGATACAAATCCAAAAAGAAAAATGTAACTCCAACACTAATTTGATACATGAGTACTCTTGATACATAAACGAATCAAAGATATCATACAAATATTACATAGAACAAGAATTCAAGAAAACAAAGACAGAACCTAAAAACATTCGACAATTTAGTCGAACTTAAACCCTAAAAATGCAAGAATCAACAGAAACTGACTGCAAGAAACGAATCAAATATATGACATGGACATATTCACAAATACTAGACTCGCAAACATGATCAATGTAGTACATAACAAGAACCTACACAGATTGAATGATTTACTCAAACTTAAAACCCTAAAATGTAAGAATCAACAAAAACTTATTCCAAGAAATGAATCAACGGGAACAATCAAACATATCACACGATCAATGTACTACATCATAACAAGATCTAAAGAACTAAGGCAGAACCTAAGCAGATTATACACTTTCCTCGAAAATCGAAAGATGATACAAAAATCAAGAAAAAATAAAAAAAAAATCCAGCAAAAGATCCAAAAATCAAGAAAAAATCAAACAAAAGATCCACAAAAATCATGAAAAAAATCATACGAAAAATAGAATGGGTTACCTGCCTCTTCAATCTCTCGTTTAGAGCTTCTTATTCAACTTTGATGTCATTCATCTTTTTTCTTTTTTTGCAGAATCAATGAAATCCATAAGCTTCCTCTCAAGTTCCATCCCAAACTCTCTCAAGGTTTTAATCTCTTTATCAGATACAAAGTTGATTCTTTCTTTTCCCTGAAGTCCTTGCAACAAACACTGTAACTGACCCAGAAAATTATTTATAACAAGGAACGCAAGATCATTCTCCACAACAAGCATAATTTCCTTAAGGATAAGTGAGAATACTTGAGAAAAGGCTAGTGGATCATAACTTCCTACATAACAGAACCCAGGATCACTGGGTGAACTACGGGTTAAGGAAAGAAACCCGTAGGGTATGTTGGACTGTGTGGCTCTTTGTTTCATTAGAAACTGTATCCTAGAGTAGAAAGTGTTAGACATCTTAGGTTTTGTTTGAAAGACAGAGAGATTTTTCTGCTGATAATGAAACTGTATCCTAGAGTTTGGTTGATAATGAAAAATGAGAGTTTGAAAAACAGAGAGATTTTTCTGCTGATAATGAAACTGTATCCTAGAGTTTGGTCGATAATGAAAAAGGAGAGTTTGAAAAATAGAGAGATTTTTCTGCTGATGATGAAAGTTTATACCGATGAAATAATAAATATAAAAAAGAGAGAGTATTTGGGAGAAAACGAAGAGATTACAATGAGAGAGAGAGTTTATACCTTGATATGACATTGAACAATAATCAGTACACCGAATGTCTCTGTTGGGAGGTAGGCTGAGGGAAGAGGGAAAAGTTATTTATTATCCCAATTTTCCAGTAGGGCTGTTGAAAAAGCAAAGGTAAAAATTAATTTTTACATGTCAAAAATTAATGAGAGGGAGTTAGAAACGAAGAGATTAAAGAATTTTTACGTGTCAAAAATTTTACTCCCACGTGATGGAGCAGAAAATTTAATTTATTTTTTTTATTTTTGGTACTACGCAGAAAATTTAATTACAATATCGTAAAATCAAAACCTAAAATCACAATTTCTATTACCCATTTTGTAATATATTCAAAATTAACAAGAAATTAAACACAATTTAAAATAATTACTTGGTTTAGTGGATACGCTGCTGCTGTTGATTGTGGTGGTGGTGGTGGTGGAAAAGGTAAAGTTGTTTGATTTTAGGTCCATCACCTTGAACACTCAAAAAGAGGAGGAAGACTCTGATGGAGAGGAGGAAGACTCTGATACAGGTGAAGCCGAAGCCTGGCCGGAAGAGGTCTCACCAATTGTTTCCAATTGGTCCCCTACAATACCCAAGTTGAGCCCAAAAGTTTCTTCTAGCTCTCTTTTTTGCTCTAATTGCTCCCCTACGAAGACACTCTTCTTCATGCTCAGAATTTCAAGTCTTTGAAGGCTTTCCTGATGGAGTTTCTCAATGTATGTGGTTGACCCCTTCCTTGACTCCTTCCTCGATTCTCGGCGGTCCTGTTTTGCTTTCTTCTTCATTGCTTTGCAGGCATCGTCTGACTCCTTCCTCATAAGTTTTAGAGCCTCTTGTGTCTAACAAATATTCAAAAAATTAACACAATCAAACACCTATTCTTAGCTACTGTGTAACTAATGATACAAATCCAAAAAGAAAAATGTAACTGCAATACTAATTTGATACATGAGTACTCTTGATACATATACAAATCAAAGATATCATACAATATTACATAGAACACGAATTCAAGAAAACAAAGCCAAATCCTAAAAACATTCGACAATTTAGTCGAACTTGAACCCTAAAAATGCAATAATCAACAGAAACTTACTGCAAGAAACAAATCAAACATATGACATGGACATATTCACAAAAACTAGACTCAAAAACATGATCAATGTAGTACATAACAAGAACCTAAACAGATTGAACGATTTACTCAAACTTAAAACCCTAAAATGCAAGAATCAACAAAAACTTACTCCAAGAAACGAATCAACGGGAACAATCAAACATATTATACGATAAATGTACTATATCATAACAAGATCTAAAGAACTAAGGCAGAACCTAAGCAAATTATACGATTTCCTCGAAAATCAAAAGATGATACAAAAATCAAGAAAATATTAAAAAAATCAAACAAAAGATCCACAAAAATCAATAAAAAAATCATACAAAAAACAGAATGGGTTACCTGCCTCTTCAATCTCTCCTTCAGAGCTTCTTGTTCAACTTTGATGTCACTCATATCTTTTTTTTGCAGAATCAATGAAATCCATAAGCTTCCTCCTATGTTCCATCCCAAACTCTCTCAAGCTCTTAATCTCTATCAGAAACAAAGTTGATTCTTTCTTTGCCCTGAAGTCCTTGCAACAAACACTGTAACTGACCCTGAAAATTATTTATTACAAGGAACGCACGATCATTCCCCACAACAGGCATAATTTCCTTAAGGATAAGTGAGAATACTTGAGAAAAAGCTAGTGGATCATAACTTCCTACATAAGAGAACCCAGGATCACTGGGTGAACTACGGGTTAAGGAAAGCAACCCATAGGGTATGTTGGACTGTGTGGCTCTTTGTTTCATTAGAAACTGTATCCTAGAGTAGAAAGTGTTAGACATATTAGGTTTTGTTTGAAAGAAAGAGAGATTTTTCTGCTGATAATGAAAATGTATCCTAGTTTTTTTTTTTTTTTTTTTTTTTAACTATTCCATGATATAATATCCCATTCAGATGATTTATCAAACAGTTTACATGCACTCTCAAGATCACCACATTTGGAATACAAACGATAACTAATAATCTTCGTTTTATATTCCGTATCAATATATTACATAAAACCAAACACGCTATTATGAGATGATATTACACGAAATTAGTTGGTAGCCTAGCGACAAGCTGAGCACCAACACCTTTTTGAATTACAATACCCAACTTATGAAAAAGAAAATTACCACCGTTAGCGTTCGCATCGTGGCTGGTCATGTAGTTCTTTAACCGTTTCAGAAAGTTCACGGTTTCCTCGCCTAGCTCACCAAGAGTAGTGAAAGCCAAAGTGCCAAACTCGTGCCCTAGTGCTCTACACTTATCTAGATATTTCTTACGCTTGCGGGAGATAGCATTATCAATAGCCTGGCCAGGGATGAAAGTATAAACTCCCCCTCCTGTGAATGGCGATACCCCAGTAGCATCTAAACAAACATCACGTCCATTTTCCCAATTATAGACTAAAACATCTGCGGGTCTAAGTGCCTTACCATCATCCGAGAGAAGCTCGAGCGCCACCTCTTTCATTGCGGGAACCCCTGCACGAAAACACATGTCCACAATAGTATCGCGAACAAGATCATGACGATATTTAACACCAAACACCTGGGAACAATGAACAACATGGTCTCCAAAGACGTCCATCTCCTTGTGTCAAAATGAGCATTCGCTACCTTCTTGAAATAAGGGGATACCAAGCCTATAGCAGAGGACCAAGCTGAACTGACGCCGCTCAATTTTCTGGTTTAGCCCCTCAATAGGAATGGCAAGAAAATAATCTCCTAGAGTTTGGTTGATAATGAAAAAGGAGAGTTTGAAAAAACAGAGAGATTTTTCTGCTGATAATGAAAATGTATCCTATAGTTTGGTTGATAATGAAAAAGGAGAGTTTGAAGAGATTTTTCTGCTAATGATGAACGTTTATACTGATGAAATAATAAATAGAAAAGAGAGAGTGTTTGGGAGAAAACAAAGAGATTACAATGAGAGAGAGTTTATACCTCGATATGACATCGAACAATAATTAGTACACCGAATGTCTCTGTTGGATTCTCCATATCTCACTGATGGGAGGTATGCTGAGGGAAGAGGGAAAAGTTATTTATTATCCCAATTTTCCGGTAGGGCTGTTGAAAAAGCAAATGTAAAAATTAATTTTTACGTGTCAAAAATTAATGAGAGAGAGTTAGAAACGAAGAGATTAAAGACTTTTTACGTGTCAAAAATTTTACTCCGACGTGATGGAGCAGAAAATTTAATTTATATATTTTTTTCTTGGTACGACGCAGAAAATTTAATTACAATGACCTAAAATCAAAACCTAAAATCACAATTTCTATTACCCATTTTGTAATATATTCAAAATAACCAAGAAATGAAACACAAATTAAAATAATTACTTGGTTTGGTGGATACGCTGTTGTTGTTGATTTTGGTGGTGGTGGTGGAGAAGGTGAAGTTGTTTGATTTTTGGTCCATCACCTTGAACACTCAAGAGGAGGAGGAAGACTCTGATGGAGAGGAGGAAGACTCTGATACAGATGAAGCCGAAGCCTGGCCGGAAGAGGTCTCACCAGTTGTTTCCAATTGTTCCCCTACAATACCCAAGTTGAGCCCAAAAGTTTCTTCTAGCTCTCTTTTTTGCTCTAATTGCTCCCCTACAAAGGAACCCTTCTTCACGCTCAGAATTTCAAGTCTTTGAAGGCTTTCCTGATGGAGTTTTTTAATGTATGCGGCTGACTCCTTCCTTGACTCCTTCCTCGATTCTCGGCAGTCCTGTTTTGCCTTTTTCTTCCTTGCTTTGCGGGCATCACCTGACTCCTTCCTCATAAATTTTAGAGCCTCTTGTTGTAGGGGGTAAAACCCCTCGGAACACGTGTCTCACATCCGGGAAGCCTAACCATGCCGAGAGGATTGACAGCGAGATCGTGGACCAGCCCCGAGAAGAAGAAACAGTTGCACACAAGCGAAGAGTAGACTCGGAGGGCAAGGATTCGGACCTTGTCAAAGGACCGAAGTCTAGGACCCAGCCTCGGGGGATAAACCGCCTTACTCGACAAAGACTGACACCACCACGATTGAGTCGTTTGTCCTTATTAGCTGAAAACCACCCAAGCTCGGCCTATATAAGGCGAGCTTGGAAAACGTTGTAGGGGTTGGATTCTTGTTTGGTTGAGCCTAAGTAGCGAGAGAGAGATTAGGTTTGTAATCTCCTCTGGTTCCTTAGGGTTATATTCATGTAATCACAGCATCGAAATACATATTAGTCTTCTTATATTTTTCCTTTACTCTTATAAGTTTGGTCTTTATTTACTGTTCTTAGTACCCTCGGTGCTGTTCTTATGGTCTTCACACCATTGAATCTCAACTGAATACTGTATGTATGAGTAGATCTGATGGATTTGGCACCTCGAGTACCTGTGCAGATTTTCTACTCGTACAGTTTGGCGCTAGAAACAGGGAACTGATTAAAACAACTTAGGGTTTGCCTGTGATTTTTCGGGTTTTCAAATTTTTTAGCATGTTTCTTGTCTTCTCAAAAGATTTTCAAAAGCTTGTTTTCTGAAAAGAAGCTCCTGAATCTTAAGCATCTAAATGACCTTAAAGGCTTTGGTATGTTTAAGAGTTCTCTGAGCACAGCATCAGATGATCAAATCATCCTATAAAGAGTTTTCCAGACCTCGGTATGATGAAGTCGATCCCCGAGAAAGGTAGTTAATATCAGCTTTACACCTTTTGCTGCATAGAATACAAACGATTACAAAATCATGCTGATTCCAGAAATCCATTTTAGGGTTTTCAAAACTCTGGTTATACACAGAAATCCATTTTAGGATCTTCAGAACCCATGTTACTTAAAAATCCATTTTTAGGGTTTTCAAAACTTTTGTTATACACAGAGATCCATTTTTAGGGTTTTCAAAACTTGTAATATATGTAGAAATCCACTTTAGGGTTCTCAAATTTCATGCTGTACATAAAAATTCATTTTGGGGTTTTCAATTTTCATGCTATATCTGGAAATAAAACTTCAATAAAACAGACCCAGATAAAAAGAGATGATTTGAGCTAAAGGACAAAATAAACAGTTAGGGATAGGTCTAAAAAGGGCAAATACGACTTAAATTAAATTTCGTCTGAAAAAGTTCATTGCAGAGTAGATTTACATGGCCGACAAAGTACACTGCGCTAGCCGCCCTGGACCTCACGGGTTTTTTGTTTTTTGACAGGTCATACCCAGAATGGCTTCCCAATCGGAACACGCTCCGAAGCAGCGAGTAGGGTCCTCGAGGCAAGGTACTGGATCATCCAGACAGCACAACACCAGATTCTCGACCAGTAAAGGATTATCTCCCGAGGTAGCGACTAGCACAGTCCAACATCAAGAAAACATACAGGAGGATGAAGTGTTGATAGAGGATTTAGGTCCCGATGGAAACGGATTTCCAGAGGCCGAAGAGCCACACCAACAGCAAATACAAGAAGAAAAGGGTGAAAATGAGGAAGATGAGAACGAAGAATCTGATCCTGAAAATGAAATACCCGAGCAACAACCTACCGAAGCAAATACGGCCAGAGCTGAACAATTTAGAAAATTAATCTTGAAAAATAGAAAAATAAAAAAGCTAAAGAAACAGCTGGCCGAAGCAAACAAGAAGGTAGCGGAAAAATCGGCGTCTAACTACAAGGGAGGCAGCGAAGGACACTCTCGCCCTAGTAACGCATCTCGACCGAAGGAACCCTCCGAATCCAAAACATACACAAAGGTCAGGGGAACCAGTAAAGGTCACGGAATCACGGTATCAAGTAAAAAGACTGAACCTCCAGCATATACAAAGGCAAGCATGCAAACATTCAGCGAGGGCAACCCAACGAAGAGAGATGCCGAGGCAAGAGCCCTACAACAAGTAATGATGGATCAAATTAAAGCACTCTGAGCAGAAATTTTCGACAACCAAATCCAATTGAGTGATAGGATCAAGCTTACTCAAGCTATGAATGATATCAACCGGTCACCGTTAAGTCCAGAAATCCTTTCATTACCTATTCCAGTAAAATGCACGATGCCCACTTTCACCTCCATCTTCGACGGATCAGGAGACCCCACTGTACATGTCAAAATGTATCTTCGAGTTTTTCTGGCTTACGCCGATAGAGATGAAGTGCTCTGCAAGTATTTTCCCTCTAGCTTAAAAGGAGAAGCCCTCGCCTGGTATGACAATCTCGCAGCTGGTTCGATTTCATCTTTCGAGGAACTTTCCAAAGTTTTTATACTACACTTCCTCTACAACAACTCCTCAAAGCCTGGGGTAGAGAAGTTGTTCAGCATTAGGGAACGACCAGGAGAGTCGACCAAAAGCCTAACAGGCAGATGGACCGAGCAGTGTGTAGAGGTGGGAAACGGAGCCACGAAAAGGGATAAAGTACGAGCTTTCCTCAACGCTCTAGACAAAAACAACCCTCTATACGACAGACTCTTCTCGAAGAACCTCGAGACGCTGAAGGACCTTCGAAAGTACCAAAAGGAACGAATCACTCTGGAAGAAATAAAAGAACAAGCTGCACTGGGAAAGGAAACTATCTTAAAACAAGTTCATTCGATAAACAACTTATCACTGGAAGAGCGAGGACAAGCAACAAACACTCAATTCGGGGATCAATCAAAGCGAGGAAGGCAATATGACAATGGTCGATATGGGAACGAAGGTAAATTTGGCGACGGAAAGTACCATGATAACAGAAAGTACAATGACAACCGAGGCAACAACTCTCGAGGAGAATTCGAAGGAAACAATAGCCAGCAAGGGCCGGGTAACAGAAAATTTGGAGCGACTAAACCAGGATTTCCTGCATTTCACGACAGGAAGCTTCCAAAGCTCTGTGTACCTATCGAAGATGCTCTTCGGACCATTGAGCAATCCGAATTTGCTGGCGAGATAAGGTATCCTCGCAGTAGGGGAAACCAGCCCAAGCACACAAAAAACTCGAGAGACTACTGTCAATTTCATAAGTTTTTTGGACATACCACTGAAGACTGTGTCACGGCACAGGATCAAATTTACTTCTTTATCGCCAGAGATCAGTTCAAGCACCTACTAGAGCTGCCACAACCACCCCCTAATCAACCGCTAACTAAGGAAGAACCAAAGCACGAAGCCTATGTGATTACCATTGATAGAGATATTCCAAGGTTCGGAGCTTGCAATTCCATAGTCCATACAAAAGGACTAGAAGGAATCCAGACTGGGCGCATCCACAAAAGAGATTTGGATGGACAAGAGATACTTAGTGTGGTCACAAGGACTCGCTTGGAGGAATGGCAGAAGCAGCCAATATTCTTTTCAGCGGCAGACATCCCCAACGAGGGCAGAATGCATAATGACCCTTTGGTTATTACCCTTCAAATGGGGAAGATAGCCATGACTAAAGTATTGATGGACCCTGGGAGTTCTGTGGACATATTATTCGGGCAAACATTTGACAAAATGAAAGGCAAGAAAGCTGCTTTGGTACCTTCGGTATACAACATATTTGGTTTTAATGGAAAGCCGTCGACACCTCGAGGAGAGTTGATGCTCACAGTTCATGCCGGTAGCGAAAAGCAACCAACTTTATTTTGTGTGGTGGACATAGACTCTCCATACAATGCCATTGTTGGCAGGCCATGGTTGCATAGCATCATGGGTGTCGCATCTACCTTGCATCAAAAGATCAGATTCCCAACGCCAACAGGGATTGCTGAAATCCGAGGTGATCCTACCGAGGCTCGGGCATGCCATGAAATTGAGGTACAAGCAAGAGAAGTGAGTAAGGAACGCTCGGAACAGGTTAAGAACCCGAAGATATCAGATGAAAGCATAGCTAAGTTCATAGCTGACACCGAAGCTGGGATGCCGAGTATGAAACAAGAAGGAAGCGAAGAGATCCAGCATCTGCAAAACAGATAACAATTCCTCGTGGCAACAACCAACCCCCAGGCTTCGAATGAACAACAATGTGAATCCAGCGAAGGCGAAAAAAACCAACAAGAACCTTTCTGGGTCGGCCCGTTTGTCATTGAAAAGCAACTCGATAATGATACTTACAGATTAATTAACCTTGAAGGGCAAAGATTGAAAACCCCAGTGGAGGGAAGATACATGAAACACTTGGTCTAAGAAAGTAATTTCATTTGTAAGCAACATCCGAAGAGATTTAATAAATGAAAATCGCACTCATTGATGCAACTCCCATCGAAGTCAAACTCCAAATACTGTTAACACCATCGCACAGGCTGTAACGCCAAAGGCAAAAAACGCCAAAGGCAAAAAACGCCAAACAGGCTGTAACGCCAAAGGCACAAAACGCCAAACAATAAAAAAGTCCTCGAACAGCAGGCACAGAGCCGATGACCATATAACTCGTAAGGGCCCTACGAGTTATATGGCACGGTCCTCTACCCACAAGACACCCCGATAGCGGTGAGCACTTTGAATCAAGGCTACATAAGCCGACGATGCACTCGTACTCACTACCAAACGGCCACGAGGATTGAACGTCCTCGGGCGCCGAGGGGACGATAAATGGGATTAACATCTACCTATAGAGGAAGATGGAACCCCGAGGCAGTTGATTTGCGCGCATTCACAAGCAAAGAACTCGACCAAGGGACCTCCTCAAAACAAAAAACAGTCCCGAGGAGGGGCAAAAACATTTCAACAAAAATAAATTCTTTATATATATATATATATATATATGTGCAAATACAGGACATGGAATGCAAACAAAAAGGCGCGTATAAGCAAAATGGCGCGGGCAACTACAAAGGAAAACCGTGAATACACAGGCTAAGGGAGTGGGTTCTCCTTTGAACAATCGGCGCCATCACGAGGACCGTTCTCGGAGCCACGAACGGATTCGCTCGGGCCATCACGGGAACCCTCAGCGGCATTACTAAGACTCTTCGAATTATCATCTTGAGCAGCATCACCATCATTACCACCACTAGCTATCTTTAAAAACTTCTCCAACAGGCCCCTCTTTCGAAGCTCATCTCTAGCTAAGGCCGCATAAACTTCCTGAGGAAGCAGATACTCATCAATGGGAGATACAACGTCGGAATCACGCGCACCAATAACACCATATGTGGGAGGTTCAACACCAATGGTCCTGAAAAGAGAACGACCGTGCTTTCGGCAGGCCATGCTGGTAGCAAAGGCAGTAGTTAATGCAGACTTGGAAAGAAGTTCTTCCAAGCTTGACCATGTCTTAACTCATGGTTAACAAGAGCAAAACCGACCACCATATCCCTCACATTTGCCTGACACTTAAGGCGACGATCCCGTTCCTCGGATAAAAGCTTAGCATGATTGGTCATCTCTTCGGAACGACGCTTGCGTTCAAGCTCAAGTTCTTGAGAAAGTCTAGCAAAATCGGCAGAACGAAGCTAACGTTCTTCGGACAGTTCTTTGGTCAATCGTTTAACCCTGCTTTCAGCCTCCAACTTTAGATCGGATTCGGTCACTAGCTGACTCGTGGAATCGTCCCTCGCCGCCTCGGCGTTAGCAACCTGCTTCTTCAAATTAGCTTCGATGCCTGAAAGCAAAAACAACAGACATAAGAATAACAACACAGCGACTTAACTAAGACGGTGAAGAAAGCAGAAAAGCAAAAGGAATTCGGGGTTAACTCCCTACTTTCTTTATAAACCATATATTCAGCAACCTGGTGCTGATTAGTAAAACGAGGCAC
Source organism: Papaver nudicaule (assembly GCA_023529015.1). Classification (NCBI taxonomy): domain Eukaryota; kingdom Viridiplantae; phylum Streptophyta; class Magnoliopsida; order Ranunculales; family Papaveraceae; genus Papaver; species Papaver nudicaule. The sequence continues at coordinate 17,564 of JAJJMA010150102.1, forward strand.
CAAGGCATTCTTTCGGACATCCTCAGAAGAAATGACCCCACTTCTAGCCAATTCTATTCGGTACTCATTAACAAGGGCAGCAGTCTGGACGTTCGATTTATTTGCCGAGGCAAGTTGTTGGCAAAAATCGGTGCAACTCCTTTTTAGACCATCATTTTCAGCGGTCAAATCCTTGTTCACATTCTTATATGTAGACAGCTGCACCTTCAACTCCCTGATGTCCCTTTCTAACTTTTCAATAAGAACCCTACCTGAGGTACTGACCGATCTCTCCGCGCGAGCTGCGTCTCGCTCGTGCGTCAGTCGAGTCACATCCATTTGGAAAAAATGATTTTCCCGAGATAGCACAGTGTTTCTATTTCTCATTTCCTCGAGAAGGTGCTCGGCTTGATCCCCTCTCTTTCTCTCATCTACATAAGTTCTCTCGGCCTCTTGCCTTTTCACCCTATAATAATTTACATCCTCCAAAGCTCTATCCCTTTCCTCGAGCAGCGTAGCATTATCGCTACGGTAGCCTTCGTTACTTGAGACAATTTGAGACGATTGTCGACTATTTCGAAGTCGATCAATAGACAATTGGGACTCTTGAAGCCTTTTCTCGAGCTCTTCCAGCTCGCCTTTTCAAAAGCAAGTAGCAAACCTGTTTTTAGCAATGCTGCAGCAAACAGATGCTAGCAAAAGCAATAGGGAAAAAAGGGACTTACATATCGATTGTTTCTTCGCCTCAGCACTGCGAACCTTTTCCCGAGCCAGCTCCTCCTGCATCCGATGAAACTCTCGTGCATAATACTCGTTTTCACCAGCTTGATCAAAGTTGTAAGCTAGCAGACCAGTGGCATGATAATCGCACTAACAAAAGTAGCAAAGACTAAGAAAATAAATCAACAAAACGCTTCAGTAGCATCAACATAAACAACAACAACGAAACTCACCGCCTGAACCATGGACAAATTCTCCTCATAGGACAAGAGAGGATGGCGAAGATTGTACTCGGCTCGAGGACAGTCACCTCCGAAGAGATCGCCAAGCTTTCTGCAGAAATACGGATCCAAAGGCCGCCCTAAGGGATCCGAGGCATAAGCTTCGAAGCGAGTTGAAACCTCGGTAGTAAATTCGCCAGGACAGTAATTCTCAAATAAAACTTCAGTAAACCTCTCGGCAGTATAAGATTGCCTATATTTGCAAGTGTAACTAGGGGCAGGTGGAAACACCGAGCTCTGTGGAAGACTGGCGACGAGCTGTTTGGACGAATCCATCTTAGCATATGAACCATCTTCTTGGAGAACAAGGAGGTCCACTGGTGTAACAATCTCCTTCAAAGAGGGCTCGCCAAAAACATTCGTGGAAGTTCCTACCTCTGAGGCAGAAGAACTAAACGCAATCCTCGGCTCAGAAGAAGTTGAAAGAAAAAATCCCGAAGCAGCACCATCACTCGAGGTTGCAGGGACTGTAGCCGAGGCAGAAACACTACTAACAACAGAGGGCACGGTAATCTGAAGATCTGTGGCCACCACCTCCTTGGTTACCATCTCAGTCGCTGAGGATGGTGGAATTTCCCTATCAGTACTCGAAGTCTTTTTCGGAGGACCCTTGACAGCCTGACGACGGTTGGTTTGAACCCCCTTCAGAATTGCTTGCAAAGTAGCTTTTTTCAGTGGCCGAGAAACTTCGGGATTTCCCCCGTAACTAAGCTTCATCAAACCTTGACTACGTTTTAGGGCACCTAAAGGCTGTCCCTGCAGATAAGGATCCGTCTTCCTCGGGAAACAAACAGAGGCAAGTATGAATACTTCGGAAAAGAACGAAATGAGAATATTTGTTACCTGCTGCATAGTCTCCTCATCAGGCCGAGGACGCTTTAAGGTGCCCGAGGGCTCGTTAACGACATCCTTCCCCTTGCTCGAAAATGAGCGAGACAACCTTCTATCCTCGTCAGGAAAGCGAATAAAAAACAAGTGTCGAGTCTCAAATTTGTGGCCTACCTCGAACTCAGTCCGAACGATGAATCGACCAGAGTCCTTCCAACCTCGGAGTATAGGACCTTTGAGAAGTATAGGCTCCGAAGACCAATCTTCGTCCAGTGAATAGTTTAAAGATTCGGGGAGAACGTTTCGGCTGCCATCCACCATCCGAAAGCTAACCTCCCAAGGAGCTAACTCATTTCCTATAGTCAGAAAAGGCTCGTAGTGTTTAAAGAAGTTCTCGGCGTTATAATAATACTTCGCTGTGGACTCGGCAGGAGAATTATTTTCGGACTGAAGAACCCACTGATTAATAAGATAGATTGCACTACAGGTAAGTTGCATCACGCCTCGAGG
>JAJJMA010150111.1:0-14127 GCA_023529015.1 Papaver nudicaule
TTTTTTTTTTGTGCGTGGCCTTAGCTTGGTTGAGGCCAGGTTTGGTGGCGCCATGCGTATGGCACCGCATGCGTATTCGCAAAGGACTATTTATATATGTATATATATTTTAGGATGGTTTCGTTATTGATTGAAGCCAAGTTTGCGATGCCATGGCTATGGCGCCGCACGCATGCATGGACTTTGTAGTACATGCATTCTACTGAGCATCTATGCCTAGGCATTTATATTTATATTTTTTTTAGAAAATACAAGTAGTGACGACTTACTTGGATTCGTTTGTGTGTTGCAGAGGAAGCGCGGCGGTAACCAGAAGTCAATTTCCAGCCACCATTCCGTTCGTGATGCCGCTGCCAGGACTCCCAATTGTGATGATAGCTTTTCATATGATCCTGTTGTTAGGAAACCGACTGCCTTTGTTGGTCGTGGAGACTTTTCTGCGTGTTTCATCCCAAGGCAAGGCGACTTCGACGATTCTTTGAACGTGGTACCGTCGGAGACTGTTAGGTTTTGTATGGAATCCAAAGCGCTTGAGGGCGTACCTGTTGACTTCAGAGTTCCGTCCTTCGCCGTACCACATTGCTGTGCTTGGTATGACTTTGCGTTGACTAATGATAAGGTCCGGTCGATTCTGGAGCGGTCAGGAGTCTTTCACGCGGTGAAGGCGACTAGGAACTTGAGGATGTATAAGGATTTCGGCGCCATTGTTGCTTTCCTCCTTCGTTGGTGTAGGGCAACGAAGACTTTCGTGACTAGTTGGGGCGAGTTCGCGATCTCTCTAGAGTCGGTGGCTGCTTTATACCATCTTCCAATGTTAGGGAATCTTCCAGATAGCTGCTCTTCGGATCAAGGCGTGATGATCGAGGTCTTGAACAGGAAGATCCGAGAGTTGCAGATACTCAAAGCTTGTTCGAAGGAGAATTACATTAAGTGGACCGACCACTGGTATGTAGGTGGCACAAGTCCCAACGGGGGAACTCCTGAGAGCACTCTCTGTATTGCCGCGTTCCTAGTACTCTGGTTGTCTAGGGACATTCTCGCTGATGCCCCCTGTGGTACCTTGAAACCTCATGTTGTTCCCCTTGCAGTTCTCTTGGCTCATAGTCAGAGTTTGCCTATCGGTAGCTTGTTCCTCGGTTCTCAGTATGCTCAGTTCGATGCTTTCGTCCGGGATATGTCGGCGCCCGATGTCAGTAGGGTCAGTACTTACGCAAACCCCTCGTTTATCCAGGCGATCTTGTGGGAGCATTTCATACCTCATAGACCCAAAAAGGGGGCTTTTCTGAACGACACATTGAAGGAGTGTCCTCGAATTCTGCAGTGGAATAGCAAGTTGTTTATTCCCTCTCCGGAGTTGAAAGATTTGCTAGATGATGAGAGGAATGTCGACTTCCGTCCGTGGTATACTAACTCTTCCTCTGACATTATACAACACATAACTTTCACGGAGGACCCTGGTGTTGAGTTACGATCAGGACCTCGAGAGTCGAATGGCCTTACTGTTGGGCAAGCTATCTTCATCAACAGCAGCACTCCTGGTTACATCCTTGGTTATCTTCAAGGAGAGGAGATGGTAATTCCTTACAATATTGATAGAGTTGCGAGAGTGATGGGTTTCGATCAAGATGTGCCGAAGAAGTTGTCACTTGTGCCCTCTGTGGCTGAATTGCGATCTTCGCTTGACGCATCGCTTTACCTCGGTCGTTGTTCTCCTTTTATCTTTCGTCACCGACCGGTGAGGGTGACTCTCGAGTATCATGAGATGAGATGTAAGAAATTCGCGCTTTCTATGTCTTTGGCTATTTCTCCTTTACTCCTAAACTGGAGGTAACTCACGCCCTTTTTCCTGACTTCTCCATTTTCAGTCTACGAAGGAGAGCGGAGAGTTCATGCGTGTCGAGACGGTGGTGACTAGCGGCGTAGCTTCCCTTGCTACTGTAGGCGTATCCGCGGGCGAAGGGGGCGAGGAAGAAGTCATCGAGAATGGCAACACTGAGGATATTGTGGACTCCAGCTCCAGGGAAGATGTTGATGCTGAGATTGAAGCTAGAGAGGCTAGACTGAACGCGCTTTACCCGGGCCGAGGTGTTGTTTTTCCTCTTTTGAGTAGAGTCAGGTCCTACCAGGTGGCTATAGGCGGTTTCGTTGTTCCCAAAGAGTACGAGGACATGTACACACGTATCTGGAGAGAGTTCGGGCATATTGCAAGGGAGGATGCAAACCGTGCCATGGCGGAGGGGTTCGTCGGAGTTCTGTTGGAGCGGATTGCCGAGATGCGGGAAACCTCCATGCTTGGGGACGAACCAGGGATGCTGCAAGATTGGGAGGATGCTATCGCGACTGCTGAGTCTGAGTCTTACAATGTGGCTTGGCTTCGGGAAAGGTTCGAGAGACAGAAAAATGCGAAGGTTGAGGCTGAGAGGGTTACGGAAGACGTTATCGCAGCGAAGGCAAAGGAGGTTGCTGAACTGGAAGCTAGGTTTGTGAAGGAACGAGATGTTCTTTCTAACATGAGGGGTTCTTATGAAAAGGCTAAAGCTCTTGTGTTATTGGTCTTTTCTGATTGTTTTGGTTTCGTTCCTCGACTCATGGTTCTGGAATTTCTTTATTAGTATTTATTCGAAAAACAAATAATAGAACGAGTCTCATGTCTCGACTATGTACAATGGTTATATTCTCTCTTTTTTTTTTTTATAACTGAGGTTTTAATTGGGATATGCTCCAATCTTCTTTTCTTTGACCATTATCGCATCTTTGCATCCGCCTTTGAGCGAGGTGAGCTTGTAGTATCCGCTCAACGTGGATTTAGCAACTACGTAAGGTCCTGCGGGCTTCCCTCCTCCTCGTCTGCTAGTCTTCATCACTAGTCTTCCTACTTCGTAGCCTCCGTCGTTGGTTATCGGGGCTCTGAGGCGGTGAAGCTTCTGGTACAATGGTGATTTTTGATGACGGCAAGTAAACCTATTGTCGTTGGTTTTCTCGTCTCCTATTTCTAATTGGCTAAACGAGATATTAAGGGTTTCGTGGCCAAGGGAAGAGGTTGTCCATCTTCTAAAATATCGAGTAGGGTTCACGATCCACTCATACCTGGGGACAAGCATTCCGTCCATCTTTTGCGGGGCTTCCGTCCTCGGTTCCGTCATGGGACTAGGTGAGACCCTTCTTTCCTCGTACAAGGATACTATCGCTGTGTGGAGTTCTTCTGGTTCAGCTGGTGTTCCTTGTGGGGTTGCAGTCTTGTTAAACAAGTTCTGGTTGTCCCGGAACCAAGAGTGGCCGAGGATCATGTCGTGCTCGAGGTCTCGTGGGATTACGTAGAGTTCGGCCTGCGTTCGTACTCCATTTACTTCGACCTGTAGAGTTATTCGTCCACGGGTTATCACCGTCCTTCCTTCGGGGTCCTCCAACGTCTCCGGGGATCCAGTGACATCGTGTGATGAATGTGGATGACCCAAGTTTATTAGGACCTAATGGGCTTGATACATACTTAGTTGAGTCTACCCAACTGGGCTTGGGTCTAGACATTTTGGGTGATTAAGAAGTCAAAATGAGTCAGTCAAGGCAATGAGACTATGAGTCAAGATAAGCTTTAGGATAAAGGAATGGCATTTTTGTAATTAAGAGATTGTGGGACACATGTCAGGATAATAAGAGAGAGAGAGATCTCTATAAATATCAAGAGAATGGTATTTGAAAAGGGATCTCACAAATTTTGGTTCTCTCTCTCTCTCTTTCTTTCTCTCTCTTTCTTTCTCTCTCTTTCTCTCTCTCTCTCTCTCTTTCTCTCATGGAATGGGGACTGCTGTGGTTAAGAGGAGTTCTAAGATTGCACCCATTCACAATGAACCTCCTGAGGTTTCTAGTGTCGTTGCAGAGATGACAATGATCTTCCCTTCTGGGTCCAACAATGTGTTGGGGAATCCGACACCGCGTATATATGCAGTCGTGAGTATTCCCCAACCTTGCCTGGCTAGCAGTCCCCAGTCGTATCTTACTGGAGACTTGTCCGGAGCTGACAAGCGTGGGTCTTCTTCCTCTCCAAAAGGCAGCCGTCTCCCTGATACCACGTGGTTGAGCGCTGTAAACATATCCCGTCGTTGTGGCTTCGAGAGGCACAGGATTTCGCATAGTTGGTGCATCAAATTCTCTACTATCTGGTTCACAGGTTCTCTGCGGTCTGTGAGAGCTTGGATGTGCGGAGGCTCTGAGTACGACATATAAGAGCGTGCCTTGGCCTTGACAACATGTTCTTCGAGGATTCGCCTAAAACTGTTACACTGGATCGTGGCGTGGCTGCTGATAATGACAATAATGAGGGTGTTTCATTTCTTCAGTGGTAGGCGGCTTCAATGCTCCGGGTAGTTCTACGAGTCTGTCTCGGACTAAAGATTCCAGCAGTCGTTCCATCTCCGTCGCCGTGAGGTCGTTTGGTAGATCGATTCCTTCTTGTCGTTGTTGTAAGTCCCCTTCCGGTATCCTATCTCGCGCCGGGTTTTGCACTTGGTATTCAGCGAGGTATTCTCTCGCCTTTCTCTTCCTATCGTGGTGCGGGCCTCCATTGTTTTCTCCAGTGAGTTCTCCATGCTTCAGTAGTTGAGTCCTCTCCCTCAGCGTGGGTATCATAGGGGTGGATCTTGCCGCTGCCTCCTGGAGTTCGGCGAGAGTCTGGAATTGAAGATCTTCTAGGAGGGCACGGTAGATAGGAGTCATGGTACCAGTGCAAATTTCCACCAATTGTAGCTCCGTTACATCTGGGGCGCAGCAACCGAGGGCTTGCCCTTTGAACCTTTTTACGTATTCATCGGGGCATTCTCCAGCTCTTTGGCGCATCTTACTTAAATCAGAGAGAGTTACCTTCCCGAAAAGAAATTCTTTGAAGAAGGCGTCCATCAATCCGCTCCAGGTGCTCGTGGTTCTTGGTGAGAGATGAGTGTACCATTGATAAGCTCTTCCGATGAGAGACTTCGGGAATTCGTTAAGCCTCAAGGTATGACTGTATCCGTATTCTCCCAGAGATTCCAGGAAGCGTGAGACGTGTTCTCGCGCGTGACTGGTTCCATCGTACCTAGGGAAGAAAGAGGTGGTGTAGGCTCGAGAGGCTTCTTGGGCCGGTTGGTTGTCGCTCTGGCGATGCGTGACCACGGGTGATTCGTCCCTCGTTCGTGTGGTGGTTCTTTCGAACAAAACGGGTGTAGCGGTGACAGGTCTCCTCGCAGCTTCATGGAGTTCAAAGAAGGTCTGGAAGTGGAGGTTCTCTAAGAGGGCTCGGTATACAGGAACCATTCTGTTGATGCAAAGCTCCACCAGCTGTTGCTATGTCATTTGGGTGTTGGGTATAGTTGAGATGATAGGTGTTGAAGAGGGATTATCTGGGGTAATGGGTATGTTGGTGGGTGCTGTGTTGGAGGTCACAGCACCGTTCGTTGAAGAGTTGGGGTTTTTGGTATCTGATTCCGACCTAAGTTCAACCATCTTTGAGCAAGTTTTTCTGAAACCGAGAGAATGATCTCCCACTGTGGTCGCCAACTGTTTTTACCTGGAAAAACAAGTGTACCGTCTCTGGGTACTTTCGAAGTGCTCGGAGATCAAAGTCGAACAAGGCAAGCCTAAACCAAGGATGGCCGTTCCCACCTTGCTTCGGTCACAGAGAGGATAAAGGTTGGTCTAGGGAGGGAAACAGTGAAGAAACTTGAGATCAGGTTGAGGATGTGTTTTGGGTGTGAGAGTTCAAGATCTCCGTCGTGAAGTCGACTGGAAATCTCCAAGGCTATAACGTATTTCGATTCTCAGGTGTTTTCTCTGAGGCTCTTGGTTGTTTTTGTGTGTTCTGAACGTTTCTGATGTTCTGCCTTGGAAGATAGAGGAAGCCTCTATTTATAGTTTGAACTCACCCTGATCTCTCGACAGAGAAGGTGGACGTCTTGGAAGAGTGGAGGAGTGGGGGACATGCGTTGGTTACCGTAACTGCCTGAGTTGTGTGGAACATGCCCACTCGCGCCATCTTCTCGTAACTGTCCATCATCTCCATCAGTTTCTTTCAACTGCCGTAGACCGCCAGACCAATACCCCTAAAGTTATCCCCCCGTGTGATGTTTTGATATCTTGAGCGAGTGATACGCGAATATTGCGTAGTTGAGTTGAGTAGAGTAGGTTTGTACGACTGATTGTCGTGACCAATATGATATAGTGCCTCCTGGACACAAGTATAGGAGTGGCCTTGGTCTTTGGCCAAGGCCATAAGTGCTTGATGGCGCTTTGGCGCTAGTTAAGGTGGCGCCATGGCTCATGGCGCCACATCCTTGGTCTTTGGCCAAGGCCAAATTGCAAATGCGTCTTTGACACTAGTTGTGGTGGCGCCATGGCCTTGGCCTTTGGCCAAGGAAAATTTGAAACGCGTCTTTGGCGTTAGTTATGGTGGCGCCATGGCTCATGGTGCCACGGCCTTGGCCTTTGGCCAAGGCCAGCTCAAAACGCGTCTTTGGCGCTGGTTATGGTGGCGCCATGACTCATGGCGCCACGGCCTTGGCCTTTGGCCAAGGCCAGTTTAAATTGCGTTGGCTGTGGGGGCGCCATGGCTCATGGCGCCACAGCCTTGGCCTTTGGCCAAGGCTTATCTTGTTGTGGCGCCATGGATCATGGCGCCACGGCCTTGGCCTTTGGCCAAGGCTTATCTTGTTGTGGCGCCATGGGTCATGGCGCCACGGCCTTGGCCTTTGGCCAAGGCTTATCTCGTTGTGGCGCCATGGGGTATGGCGCCACGACCTTGGCCTATGGCCAAGGCCAACCTATTTGCGGCCATTCTCTTTGTAGGTTTGTGGCGTTTTACGCCATGGCCTTGGCTTCTTGGCCAATGTTGGTTTTTGTGAATCCATGGTGGCTCATGGTTTGTGGTGCCATGCTATGTGGCGTTTATGGCTTTGGCGTCTGGCCAAGGTTGACTTTGCGGCAGCCTGTGCCTTAGTCGCGATGTGAGTGCTTATGCTACAACACACCTGAGGTCATGGCATGTTTATCCATGGTATGCTAGACCTTCCTGAACTTGGGATTAGGTCTGCTTAGGCCTTTTTAGGCTGGTGTATGCTTCTCGGAGAGCTCCGGACCGGCCTGGAGCTTCAATATTCCTGAGGTTTGCACCGAGACTCGTATGTTGAATCGTATTTAAGAGGAAATCCATGAGGACACGTCTCTGTTGATTCTTCACCGTGTACCATCAAGCGAGGTCTGGCTCTGAGCTGATCAATGGGTTTAATATGTTGGTGAGATCATTAGTATTGCTCTATGATATTACCCTCCCCACCGGAGTTATAAGAGAGAGCTCATAGAGAGTTTGTTCGGCTCATGGAATGAGTTGCATTCTGAGTTATAGAGATGAGCCTGAATAGGCGACTGCCTTTGATAAGACATGGTTTCGAGAGTGTTTTGACAATCTTGTCCCTTTCTCATTTTTTTCACCATCTACACCCGGTCAAACCCACTAGCGTTGGTATGTCAAGCTAGTTGTCAGTTTTAGGTGTCAAAACTCAATTGTTAATTTAGCCTACTAGAGTTTAGATTTCGGAATTGGGATATAGACAATGTAGTAGAGACCTTGAAGACGAAGACTGTGAAGACAAAGAAGACGACATCAATTATTCTTCATCGACAAAAGGTTAGTAGGAGTTATGACTTTATGGAAATTCTTATATTCTACTTTCTCTATTCTTTCGAAATATAGTCGACTACTTTAGTAGTGATAATGGCGATTGAGATCGTATTCTTGTGTAACGTGGCCTTGTGTCATGACCAGTGTTTGCTCCCACAAATACTGTGAGTACAAGAATGAATGAGACAAATTCGGTGCCATGTGTCCATTACAATGGTTTGCTTGCAAACTGTTAGTTGGATATGGATGAATCTAAAGGAGTACTCTTGAGCAAAGTGTCCGTGGATTACAGCTGAGGACGTACACACGTCTAAGTTCTGGCTAAGCCCAGTACTTCCAGCGGAATCCAGATTTGACGAAATCTGACAGGCGGACAGTTCACGAACCGGTTCACAAACTAGAAACTCGGAAATCTTCTGAGTTCCAAAGTGACGGAACATTTCGCGAACCTGTACGTGAATCCAATGTTGGTTACTTTGCTGCTGTCGGATTTAGTGGATATTCTTTCAGAATTTCACTTGAGTCAAACTCTATACTCCTTTATCTCTTAGGTGGACTTGTATATCACATAAATATCTTTTGTGGTCCATCTAACGATCCTCAATGAGTCAATAATATAAGATTATCTCAGGTATGTTAGATTTCTATCTTGAAGTGTTTTTGAGCTAACAAAACACTTGGCAGATAATGATAAAAAGAATTCCAATTGAGATTAATCTCTATTACTTGGTTTGCAAGTTTAGGGTTTCCTTAACTTGTGGGACAAGTAATTGATTGCTTTATTCCAAAGCAACCTATCTTATTGAGTGCTATAAATAGAGGTGTCTACGGACAAATACCACTAGCATCAAGCATACGTGAAGGTCCTTAGGGAAGGTAGCGTAAACTCTTTTCACTTCGGTGAACGCTTGTTGTGGTATAGTCATCCTCTATAGGTTGCAGCTCCTCTGGGAACTCCCTACGACTATAAAAGACTTCTCGTGAGAGTTGGGAAGCACAGGTAGGAGATTGAGACCATCTTTGGCTGAAATCGGATTAACCTGTAACCTTGGTAACCTGATCACGTTCTTGTCTATTCCATAATCCGTCTCTTCTGCTATACGGCTATTCAAGAACTGATACGTTACTCAACAAGGTTGAAAGGTAGCAACGCACGGCTGCACTGGGTATTGTAAGACCTAGTTAGCTCCAGTTATACAAGTTTCTTAAGTGATTCTTCGTGTATAACTGAGGTGGAGATAAGTTGGGCATAGCTTACTCGGTTTGCTTGTCAGCCCCGATTTGTGAAGTAGATTTCCGTATGACCTGGATTTAACAATCCGAAGGAAGTCAACTTGTGTGTGGTAAACTGATAGAGGACAGTTAGACCATACGTCAACAATTAGGTTGCAAAGCCAGTATTGCTGACACAAGCCTTTGACAGCGGTCAAAGCAACTCCTAGGCCTGTAAAGGACGTCATCTGGGGGAATCAAGTGCGTGACGATCTGTGGGGGATCTAGAGACGTAAGGAGTGCGACAGTAGCCAATTCGCTTGGAGGGCTTGAGTTGGTCTCTGCTACATCCCAGACCGAAGTCTTATAGTAGGCTAGTGTTTGTAGTCAGTTTGTAATGGGCGGTGTTCAATCTGGACGAGGTCCCGAGGTTTTTCTGCAAGGCAGTTTCCTCGTTAAAAAAATCTCTGGTGTCTTGTGTGCTTTTACTTTCCGCATTATATCTCTGATAATATAATTAAAGCACCAAGTAGTACGCTATCCAATAACTGTAGAGTTTAACTCCAAAGTCCCAACTTTGTCGAGTTGATCCCCAAGATCACAACTCCAGTTATTAGAGTTTGGATATTGATTTTTGAGATCATCCAAACTTAAACCATAAGACTCACGAGCCAAAACGAAAAGTTGGTAGTATTTCGGTACCCCTCCTTTTTCAGATTCAATAGGGGTTTTTGTTAACACAATGATAGGATGAGCATGAAAGTACGGGCGGAGTCGCCGAGCAGCAAACACCAAAGCTAAAACGATTTGCTCTATTTTAGTATAATTTTTCTCAGCAGGTTTTAAAGTTCGGCTAATGTAGTAGATTGGCGTCTCTCCTCCTTTAGTACACACAAGCACTACACTGACAGCTGAAGAAGTGGCTGCAAGGTAAACTCTCAATTCTTCTCCATGCTCTGGCGGCTGAATGGTTGGCAGAGTGGTTAAGTATCTTTTGATTCCTTGGAAGGCAGCTTCATGATCGTCCGTCCAATTGATTTTTTTCTCCTTTCTTCAACATTTGGAAGAATAGCTTGCACTTGTCAGAAAACTGCGAGATGAATCTATTAAGGGATGCCAATATTCCATTGACTCGTTGAACATCTTTCAAAGTTACCGGCGAAGGCATATCTCTAATAGTTTGAATTTTTGCTTGGTCTGCCTCTACACCCTTTTTTGCAACAACATACCCCGAGAATTTTCCGGAAGTGATGCCGAACACACATTTTGCTGGATTAATCTTCAACTTGGTTATGCGCATATGATCAAATATCTCCTTTAAGTCTTGCACATGATTTTTCTTTGCTTTGCTCTTGACTAGCATGTCGTCAACATACACCTCCACAGTTTTTCCTATCCATTTTCAAACATATCCTGAGCCATCTTTTGATAAGTAGCCCCAGCATTCTTGAGTCCGAAGGGCATCCTTGTATAGCAGAATAAGCCTTTAGTAGAAAAGAACACCGTATTTCGCTGATCTTCTTCTGCCAGGGGTATCTGGTTGTATCCAGAATAGCCGTCCATAAAAGATAACAGTTCATGCCCTGAAGTAGCGTCAACAGTCTGATCTATGATGGGCAATGAAAAGTTGTTCTTTGGGCGAGCCCTATTCAAATCGTTGAAGTCGATACAAATTCTTACTCCCTTGTTCTTCTTTAGCACCACCACCATATTTGCTATCCACTCAGGATATTGGACTGGTCTAATGATACCAGAAGCTCTCATCTTATCTATTTCAGCTTCCACTGCCTCTTTATACGCTGGAGCCAACTTCCTTATACGCTGCTTGAATGGCCTAATTTTCGGATCAATGTCTAACTTGTGACATGCAATTTCTGGATCAATACCTGGCATCTCGTTCATTCCCCAAGCAAAAACATCTACATATTCTCTCAACAGAGCTTCCAACTGAGATGATTCTTCTTCATTCAACAAGGTACCGATTTTTACAATCCTGGGAACATTTCCTTCGCCGATATTAATGTCTTTTGTTGGCTCTATCGCTATGAAATATAATTCAGGTTCTCCCATCGGCGAAGGTTCCTTTAATTGCTATAAAGGTGCCGCCGATGATTTCGCTGAAGACTCGCCCTCCTTTACAGAGTGAACGTACTTAGATGGATCCGCGACCAACTCTTTTATTTCTTGTTCCTTGATTACCTCCTTAGCTTTCTTCTTTTTCTCATTCAATCTTGCTTTTCTGGTTTCGCGCATCTTGACGTCCACATCATTGCAAGCTTTCGCCGTACTTGGATCACCAATATATTCAGCGACACCTTGAGGAGTTGGAAACCTTAACCGCTGATGGTAAGTCGAGGGTACTCCTTTAATGTTGTGCAACCATAGCCTTCCAAGAATTGCTGCATACGGTGAGTCGACATCAACGACACAAAAGGTAGTGTCCATGATCCGAGTTTCGCATGTGACGACCTTCAAAGTAACTTCACCTTTTGGGTTTGGATGCAATCCCATTAAATCCAGAAATATTGTATATTGAGGGAATCAGCGGTGCAACTGGCTTTTCTTTCGAGTCCATCGCTTGATACGCCGAGTTGAAAAGAATATCAACGGAACTCCCTGGGTCGATGAGCACCCTTGGGACCTTAAATTCTCCCATTTGAATTGTTAGCACCAGCGGGTCCAAGTGATCTTTTCCTTCAGCTGATACCTCCACAGCTGAAAAGCTAACATGCTTCTTCATCAATTCCAACAATGGGCTCTTTTTGACGGCGACACTGAAGATTTCCTTTCCATCCCTGTCTCGCTTGTGCACCCTTGACATGACATTATTGTGGAATTCATCTCTGTTAATCGTATAATGCACTATGGAAAAATAATTTAGCTCACGGGATCTCTTTTAACTTCCACTTTCAAAAACCTCCGGGTTAGCCGGTATACTCTGAATTGGTTGAACTATGATTGGCGGTGCTGGGGGTAATTCGAGGAAATCTTGGAATTTCCCCTGACGAATAAATCTGTTCACTTCTCGCTGAACACCAGTACAGTTCTCAGTAGAATGACCGTGGAATTGATGATATTGACAAAGAAGATTAGTGTTAGAAGGAGGGTGCAGAGGATTTCCCTCATAAGGAGGATAGCGAATCTCATTTCTGGACGTTGAATTCTCTATTTATCCCCATGCATCAGTGAATGTAACACAAAGCTTTGGCAACGTAGCATCTTGGAAAGCTGGTCGTCCTGCTCTCCTTTCGCCGAACCTACGATTGTCGTCGTTGTACCTCTTATCACCATTGCATGTTCGCGGAATGTCGTATCCACTGTTGTTGTCATTTCTTCCTCTATTATCATTCCTGCCTCTGGCGTCTTGACCATCTCTGCCATCATAACTATCTCTTTTGCCCTTATGCCATTGATGACCACCATTTTGCTGATGCTGCACTTGCTCATGTAGCTTTTGAGGAACAACTACCGTTGAAGTGGGACCTGCCAACATTGCCTCTAACTTCTTTTGCTCCATTCTAATCCATTCTCTTTTCATTCCTTCTTGTTCAGCTAGGGAAAAATTGTTTATCGAATAAATTTGCTTCGCTTTCTCCCTTTTCTGACGGACTTCTTCCTCTTGCATTTCTTCATAAGATAACCATTCATTGTGCTTAGCTCTCATTTCTTTCATATCCTTCGGCGGATTCCAATATAAAGCTCTAGACATGGGGTCAGATGTCTCCATTGAACTGGTAAACGCCCGCATCTTTTCTTTGTCAGAGACAGTTGTTCCTACCTCGCTACAGAGTTTTCTCCACCTCGTAATATGACTTCTGCAAGTCTCTGAAGGTCTTTTCTTGATAATAAATAATTTTTCTACCCCTGGGCGAACTCTATTTGTGTTGGTATAAAATCTGCATAGAGACTTTATACCTAACAGCCATGAAATTCTATGACAGACTACGATTTGAACACATTACTTTAAGCTTTGATGAGTACGAGATTGAACAGTATTTATCGAGAGGTGAATTCGTATACAAATAAATGAGAAACATATTTAAATCTCTACTGAATTACTAACTTCTGGTATTACAATACATGGAAATTATGTCCCAAAGACTTGAGGAGATACTAACCTAATCCCTCTCATACGCCTTAGGCTACACCAAAATTCCAACCCTTACAATGGCTCCCGAGCTCGCCTTATATAGGCGGAGTCGAAGATGGATTACAGCTAATAGGACAAACGACTCAATTGTGGTGGTGTCAGACTTTGTCGAGTAAGTTGGTTGCTATTCGTGATGCCTTTCGAGCAGTTCTGGATATCCTCGTAGCTTTGCCTTCAGAATCATTAGTCGAGAATTCGTGCCTTGGGTGTCGATTCTTATTCTTCCCTTTCCAGGTTGTTTCCCACTGCGGTGCACTTCTTCCCAAATATTCGATAGTGACTACTCACTGCTATGCGAGATCCCCTTCGACTATGAAAAAGGAGGGGTACCGAAATACTACCAACTTTTCGTTTTGGCTCGTGAGTCTTATGGTTTAGGTCAATATCCAAACCTATAACTGGAGTTGTTAAACCTCGACAAAGAGTACTTTGGAGTCAACTCTACAGTTAGGCAATAACGTACTACTTGGTGCTTTAATTATACAATCAGAGATATAATGCGGAAAGTAAAAGCACACAAGACACCAGAGATTTTTTTAACGAGGAAACTGCCTTGCAGAAAAACCTCGGGACCTCGTGCAGTTTGAACACCGCCCAGTACAAACTGACTACAAACACCAGCCTACTATAAGACTTCGGTCTGGGATGTAGCAGAGACCAACTCAAGCCCTCCAAGCGAATTGGCTACTGTCGCCTTCCTTACGTCTCTAGATCCCCCAC
This sequence comes from Papaver nudicaule, assembly GCA_023529015.1. NCBI lineage: Eukaryota > Viridiplantae > Streptophyta > Magnoliopsida > Ranunculales > Papaveraceae > Papaver > Papaver nudicaule. The sequence goes on from JAJJMA010150111.1 coordinate 13,725, forward strand.
AGATCGTCACGCACTTGATTCCCCCAGCCGACGTCCTTTACAGGCCTAGGAGTTGCTTTGACCGATGCCAAAGGCTTGTGTCAGCAATACTGGTTTTTCAACCTAATTGTTGACGTATGGTGTAACTATCCTCTATCAGTTTACCACACACAAGATGACTTCCTTCGGATTGTTAAATCCAGGTCATACGGAAATCTACTTCACAAATCGGGGCCGACACGCAAACCAAGTAAGCAATGCCCAATTCGTATCTACCTCAGTTATACACGAAGAATCACTTAAGAAACTTGTATAACTGGAGCTAACTAGGTCTTACAACACCGAGTGCAGCCGTGCGTTGCTGCCTTTCCAACCTTGTTGAGTAACGTATCAGTTCTTGAATAGCCGTATATCAGAAGAGACA
>JAJJMA010150134.1:10952-23903 GCA_023529015.1 Papaver nudicaule
TTCTTCTTCTTCTTCTTCTTCTTCTTCTTCTTCTTCTTCTTCTTCTTTTTCTTCTTCTTCTTCTCAGCAACAACATCAACAATAACCGCAACAACAACAACAACACAGCACCAGCAACAAAAGGAATTGGGGCAGATTTGAAAACCTTACTCTCACCTACAACATCAAAGGAATTGGGGTTTTGAAGCAAAGAAATTGGAGACTTCTTGGTGGAATTGGTGGTCGAATGAGGAAGATTAAGGCATGAAATCAAAGTTCAAGAAAGATTTGGGGAAGTTTCATTTCGAGAAATTAGAAGATGAGGTTGCCGTCGGATTCAAGGCAATGAAATGAAGGAAAATTGAATTGTGGTGTGTGTGTGTGCTCTATGTATGTGAATGAACCTATGTGTTGCAGGGAAGGAGTGAAATTGAGCTTAGAGAAAACCAATTGAACTCAGTAATACATGACAGATAAATGGCATTTCACCTGTTTGTAAAAAGGGCTGAATGAACTACAATTGAGAGGATTTGAAGTCAGGGTGAACAACAGACATGGCTCCTATTTAACAACCCTTAATGAATTCTTTGAGTTTTATTGATAACCCAGAGAGAGTTTCGGCATAGACATAATTTTAGATCTTAAGCCGAAACCATTTCAGCTTGGAGAAATTCAAATTTGTCTAGGCCGAAACTAGCAACATAGCTGCCATTTTCAAATAGTATTTTCGGCCCAGAGAAACATATGATCGTGTAGGCCGAAAATAACATTATGATAACCCAGAGAGAGTTTCGGCCTAGACAGAATTTTAGATCTTAAGCCGAAATAATTTCGGCATGGAGAAATTCAAATTTGTCTAGGCCGAAACTAGCAACATAGCTGCCATTTTCAAATAGTATTTTCGGCCCAGAGAAACATATTATCGTGTAGGCCGAAAATGCTTCTGTGTAGCTCAAAATTTTCCCCTTCTTCTCCCCCCAAAACCCAAGAAATTTCTCACCCAAAAGCAAAAAAATCTATAAGCCGAAATCATTAGTGCTAATCATTATCATTAGTGTTAATCATAAAAATTAGTGTTAATCAATCCAAGGGTAGATTAGCATTTTTTAAAAACATAATGACCATTTTGTCCCCGTTTTGTCACGTAGTAGGACGCCGAAAAAGTTTTCGGGAGGCCAAAAAACACGGTTCTTAGGTTTGGACGATCTCAAAAATCAATATCCAAACCTAGATAACCGGAGTTGTGATCTTGGGGATCAACTCGACAAAGTGGGGACTTGGGAGTTAAACTCTACGGTTATTGAATAATGTATTACTTGGTGCTTTAATTATATAATCAGAGATATAATGCGGAAAGTTAAAGCACACAAGACACCAGAGATTTTTTTAACGAGGAAACTGCCTTGCAGAAAAACCTCGGGACCTCGTCCAGATTGATTACCGCCCAGTACAAACTGACTACAAACGCTAGCGTCTGGGATGTAGCAGAGACCAACTCCAGCCCTCCAAGCGAATTGGCTATTGTCGCACTCCTTACGTCTCTAGATCCCCCACAGATCGTCACGCACTTGATTCCCCCAGCTGACGTCCTTTACATGCCTAGGAGTTGCTTTGACCGATGTCAAAGGCTTGTGTCAGCAATACTGGCTTTGCAACCTAATTGTTGACGTATGGTCTAACTGTCCTCTATCAGTTTACCACACACAAGTTGACGTCCTTCGGATGATTAAATCCAGGCCATACGGAAATCTACTTCACAAATCAGGGCTGACAAGCAAACCGAGTAAGCTATGCCCAATTTGTCTCTACCTCAGTTATACACGAAGAATCACTTAAGAAACTTGTATAACTGGAGCTAACTAGGTCTTACAACACCGAGTGCAGCCGTGCGTTGCTACCTTTCAACCCTGTGTGTAACGTATCAGTTCTTGAATAGTCGTATAGCAGAAGAGACGGACTATGGAATAGACAAGAACGTGATCAGGTTACCAAGGTTACAGGTTAATCCGATTTCAACCAAATATGGTCTCAATCTCCTACCTGTGCTTCCCAACTCTAAAGAGAAGTCTTTTATAGTCGTAGGGAGTTCCCAGAGGAGTTGCAACCTATAAAGGATGACTATACCACAACAAGCGCTCACCGAAGTGAAAAGAGTTTACGCTACCTTCCCTAAGGACCTTCACGTATGCTTGATGCTTGCGGTATTTGTCCATAGACACCTCTATTTATAGCATTCAATAAGATATGTTGCTTTGGAATAAAGCAATCAATTACTTGTCCCACAAGTTAAGGAAACCCTAAACTTGATAACCAAGTAATAGAGATTAATCTCAATTGGAATTCTTTTTATCATTTATCTGCCAAGTGTTTTGTTAGCTCAAAAACACTTCAAGATAGAATCCAACAGACCAGAGATAATCTTATCTTATTGACTCATTGAGGATCGTTAGATGGAACACAAAAGATATTATGTGATATACAAGTCCATCTAAGAGATAAAGGAGTTTAGAGTTTGACCCAAGTGAAATTCTGAAAGAATATCCACTAAATCCGACACCAGCAAAGTAACCAACATTGGATTCGCGTACGGGTTCGCGAAATGTTCAGTCACTTTGGAACTCAGAAGAAATCCGAGTTTCTGGTTTGCGAACCGGTTCGTGAACCGCGCCTGTCAGATTTCATCAAATCTGGATTCCGCTGGAAGTTCTGGGCTGACCAGGACTTAGACGTGTATACGTCCTCAGCTGTAATCCATGGACTCTTTGCTCAAGAGTACTCCTTTAGATTCATCCATATCCAACTAACGATTTGCAAGCAAACCATTGTAATGGACACATGACACCGAATCTATCTCATTCATTCTTGTACTCACAGTATTTGTGGGAACAAACACTGGTCATGACACAAGGCCACGTTAGACAAGAATACGATCTCAATCGCTATTATCACTACTAAAGTAGTCGACTATATTTCGAAAGAATAGAGAAAGTAGAATAGAAGAATTTCCAAAAAAGTCATAACTCCTACTAACCTTTTGTCGATGGAGAATAATTGATGTCTTCTTTGTCTTCACAGTCTTCGTCTTCAAGGTCTCTACTACTTTGTCTATATCCCAATTCCGAAATCTAAACTCTAGTAGGCTAAATCAAGAATTGAGTTTTGACACCTAAAACTGACAACTAGCTTGACATACCAACGCTAGTGGGTTTGACCGGAAAATGTTCTAACAATTGGTTACAACAGTTCTCATAAAGGCTATATGTGTCTTCATACATCAACCAATAGGTTTTATATATCTCGACATGTCAGGTTTAAAGAACAAAGCTTCCCATTCGCTGTCAAACAACAGGTAAAATCAACAGCTGATCCCATAAATATCTCCACTAAACTCCTTACTTCACACATTTTCTGTTCCTGTTTTACCTGATGTACAAAACAATGAGCCAGTTTTGTAGTCTCCAGAATCAGTGCCTGCACCACCTGCTATGACTGATAATACATCAGTTTTGCAGAGTTCAGAATCAATGCCTACGCCACTTGTTCTGTCAGATAATACACCAACTACAACAATTGATGCCACAACAGTGGATAGTACGGCAGCTTCTGCAACAACATCTACTCAAGAACAAGTCAGAGTACCACAACATCCTATGGTTACAAGGGCTAAGGATGGGATCAGAAAGCCAGTGAAAAAGCTATACTTGACGTCCACAAAACATCCATTGAAGACATATGATTTCTATGAACCAAAGTCATATACATAAGCTTCAAAATACCCAAACTGGAGACCACCTATGAATGCAGAAATAAATGCACACATTCGCAATGGTACTTGCACCAAAGTACCATATGTCAAAGGCATGAATGTGATAGGATGCAAGTGGGTGTATAGGGTTAAACAAAAATCATATGGAAAGATGGATAGGAGAAAGGCACGATTGGTTGCCAACGGTTTTAGCCAAAGAGAAGGGGATGATTATGGCGAAACGTTTAGTATTGTAATCAAGCCATGCACAATACGCTTGGTTCTTTCTATTGTTTCAGCTCACAACTGGGATTTGAAGTAGTTAGGTATTCAAAATGCTTTTCTGCATGGTGTGTTAGAAGAAGACGTATACATGAAGCAGCCAACTGGGTATGTTGATCCTGAAAACCCTACATATGTCTGTAAACTCAACAAGTTAATCTATGGCTTCAAACAGGCTCCTCGCACTTGGTATTCTAAACTCAACTCATATCTCATTCAACTGGGTTTCAAAAGTTCTGTGGCTGATAGTTCGTTGTTTGTGCAACAAACGGAAAAAGGGATTACCTATGTCTTAGTATACGTAGATGACATAATTGTCACTGGTTCCAATCCTTTACTTGTTAACAAACTAATCAGTGATTTGAGAACATAATTAACAGTTAGAGATTTGGGAGGTCTCAGTTATTTCCTGGGCATTGAAGTCATCATGAAGAATAATTCAATTGTGTTGAGCCAAAAAAAACATGTCACTGATTTGCTACAGCGTACAAAAATGGATGGAGCCAAACCTATCTGTACACCTCTTGCTGCAAATGTCAAAATACATAGAATTGGCAATAAAAGTTTGAGGATCCAACTCTCTATAGAAGTGTTGTTGGAGCACTTCAATATCTTCACCTTACAAGGCCTGATGTTGCTGTTGATGTTACAAAGGTATGTCAATATATGCATGATCCGTATGAAGAACACTGGAACTTGTAAAGCTTATTATGCGTTATCTCAAGCATACGGTTGATTATGGACTGACAATAAGAAGATCAGCAGACCAGTCTCTCCATGCATACTCTGACTCCGATTGGGCAGGTAATCTAGATGACAGACGCTCGATGAGTGGCTATATATTTTGGTGGCAATCTGATATCATGGAGTGCACGGAAACAACGAACGGTATCAAAGTCCAGTACAAAAGCAGAATATAGAGGTATTGATATTGCTACTTTAGAATTGATATGGATTGAATCGCTGCTAAAGGAGTTGGGAATAACAGTGACTACTCCCTCATTATGGTGTGATAATCTAGGGGCAACATATCTCACCTTGAATCCAATCTTTCATGCACGAACAAAACACATAGAAATCGACTATTATTTTGTATGTGAAAGAGTTGCAAGCAAACATCTTGAAATGAAGTTTATTTCCTCCAAAGACCAACTGGCAGATATTTTCACAAAGGGCCTAGCATCACCAAGGTTTCAATATTTGCGTGACAAGTTGAACATTCGCAACTCATGCTCAACTTGAGGGGAAATGTTAAGGATAGAGATCGCAGACCAAGTCTATAGCTACCTAGCAGTCAATAACAATATCTGCAACCATTTCTACGGTCTGTTTATGTAGTTTTGAATGTAACAAATTGTGTAACAAACCCTAAACAATATCGGGTTGTATTGTATTTAAACACATATTCTCCACCAGATGAAGTGTGGAAGTTTACATAGCTGCAATATTTTCTTGTCTCAAAATGCCAGACAGGCTGATAGGGCTTGGACAAAAAGTTTCTCTCATATTATTCAGGTAGTCCTCTTGAGTCAGGACCCCATCTGGGTTTGCACACTTGAGCGCACTAGATGATCCACACCTTCAATTCTGGTATATGGGACATCTATCCACTATAATGCTGAAAATACCTGTCTCCGCTTGTTATATGACTTCATACGGGATGATTCTTTTGATCATTTGAGGAATTTGGACAGTGAGAATTTGTATTATTGTAACAATGCTGCTGCTCATTATAACTGTTAGCTGAATGTTTGTCGATTTTAGCGAACCAAGCAAGGAAGTTACACAAAATCTGGTGTCTGCTGAACAAAGACCATCAGGCGAAATGTTTGATGATTTATGCTCTGAATATCGTGTTTGCTGAACAAAAGAACTTAAATCCCGAAGCATATTTACCCGTGACAAACAATGGAAAATATGTAACGCAGACGAACATACTGGAAACATTTCAAAGAGTGATGTAGCCTTTGAACCAAAAGACTTGGCCCAACGTTTGACTAATTTTATACAATTTATGAAGCTAAAGTTGTTACAGTTAACCCTACAAGGGCATTTTCCCAGATTTAAGTGCATAAGTTTTTCTATTATACAAGGACAAAGTGCGATATGCATCAATGTTGCTACCTGAGGAAACAACACATAGCAGGAATAGAGAAATGTGATTACCCAAATTTTGACCATATAAAAGCTTCTTCTGGAACAGAGCAAGACTTTTTTGCTTTGGGCTTGAGATTTTTCCTATGGCATGCGAAAAATCTTTTTTGCTGTACATATTTAAGCAATGTCTTATCATCACATAGCTTCTGACTTTAAATGAGCAGTTGGGATACACAGTACTTTGCAACTGGTAACCTCAGAGTGATTAACGGGGATTCTGATGCTTGGAATTGATTTTCAGTTTCCAGTGACAACAAAACCGTGGCCACAATCCATGCTGCCATCTACAACGAGTAACCTTCTGGCAGAGATTGGTGATACTTCTCAGCAATTCAATCTATAAGTATGCAATAAATAATATCTCAGCTTAAGCTATTAGTCAAATTATGCTAGGTGTTGCCAGGAAGGAGATGGTTATCCTACCCACATATACACAGTACAATTCACTTTATTTTAAGAGGCACCCTCGCATCTGTATGATTGAATGTTTGATTAAAGTATTCAAATAATTTTGGGTAAATGCCAAACCTTTTATACGAAAATGGGGAGAAAGCGAATATATCTTCCAAAAATTTCTAACAAAGATGTGTCAGAATGTCATAGTTTGTTCAATGAAAAATATGAAATTAGTAGCTTGCTCCAGATGAAAATGAGGTTGAATTAACTTTTAAAATCAGGAAGATACTATGTTTTAACTTTAAATAGTGATCACAAGATAGGATAGGCCCCTGTTGACTACACTTGCATTATCCTTTCCCAATCATCTCTTGCAAGATCAAGATCGGGCGAGACCAGAAACCTTAAGGTCTCCTTGGTATCTCGAATGATGGAAGATTAAATTTTCCCCCGTAAAAGCTTCAATTGAATAATCTGGTTGACCATACCAGTGGGGAGGCATGTTAATAAACTCTCCAGTCCACCTAATGTTACCATTTGCTTGCTCATGAATTTTCCACAGACACATTTTCCCATCATATAACCAGTCTAATACAGCTATGCATCCATCGATTTCTGTAAGCTCAACAGTTTGTGAGAAATTAGCTGGTTGGGGATTAATGACGGATTCAAGAATTAAGATTATTAAACGTCGGTCACTTACGGTGTGAGAGAGAAAAATTAGAGAGCTTCCATCGAGAGAAAAAAACCGAGACGGGAGTCACGAGACCTAAATCCTTTGATTCTTGCTCATTTCTCCACCAACGATTGCACACCATTCCAACAAATAATGGGAACCACATTTTCAAGTGCCGAAATTTCTCCATGATAAAAGTAATGTTAATGACGATCACTAGGATGTTGATTTTGTCAAATATAATTTCTTTTGAAATATAAAATCAAAACCTTTAAATTGAACTTTATTTCACATTTTCACCGAATGTGCAAATGATAAAAAAGAGTATGCCCACGGTGTTTTGTATACAAACAAACTATAAAGTCTGCGGATTGGCGTGTAAGACTTAGATCTGCAAAGTATTTCTCACTTATTCTTTTTAAGTTTCTCGCATGTTGCAAGATTCAAAAACTAGTTAATTTTAAATTCAGAATAGCCCAAAGCACAACCATCATTGTAGGTGCATAAATCTACCGTGACACGTGTCATCACCAGAAGGAGAAGGCAGACTTACGTCAAGGAAAGGCGAGGTGTACCAAGCTATCCGAAAAATGTAAGTTCGGAAAGGATCTGAAAGAAGCGGACGAAGGAAGAAGGCCGAGAGAGGGGTAAGATCCCGAGAGAGGAAACCACCCAGAAGGAAATTCGATGATTCCCTCGGAACCATCTCGGAAGCATCACCGACTTACTCGACAATATCTGACACTACGATTGCATGCTTTGTCTTATTAGTTGTAACCCACTACTCGGCTAAGCCTATATAAGGCGAAGCTCGAGCTCATTTGTGGGGGTTGGATCTTTGTTTTGTCTAGGGTAGTATTTGCATGATCCAATCTAGGTTAGTAACTTTACATTATTTATGATGTGTATACATTTCAACTGTATGAATAAACGATAGAAGCATACTTGATGAATTCATGAGTTTACTTTGGTTACTTTGCACGGCTCGATTAGCTCTCTCGTTTGGTATACTCGTTCTTGAGATACCCATGAACCCGTAGTTTCGATGATTCTCTTAATGGCTGTGGAGTACAAAGTCCTTAAGCAGATTTTGTACACACACAGTTTGGCGCTAGAAACAGGGACTGATTAAAACAACTTAGGTTTGCCTGTGATTTTTGTGATTTTCAAATTCTTTTTAAGAATTTTTTTTAAGGGTTTTGACGAGTTCATCTATTAGAGTTCAATTTTTTTTTAAGATCCATCACCTTGAGTACCTAAAGATTTTGAGCTTTGGGGTGCTTAGGGATTTCGAGTAAATTATCATGATGATGGGTCGATGCTCTTCAAGGAATCTAAGCCTTGGAGTACCGAAGATCTAATCAAGATCCATAAAACATATATTCTAATCATAAAAAACCTATGCAGGAAAAGCGTAATTTTCGGTTAAAGAATTTTTTTCAAAAGGAGATTTCTCCATCCTCCACCTTCAGGAGAAACACAAGTTCTGCCAGCATATATAAGGGTTTGACCTCTCAATCTTCCATTTATGCCCTTAGGGATGCGTTAGAAGTTTGATACCATATCTTTTGTACAAAGGACATGAGGGGAAATAATACCTTCGTAGTCTGGTAGCGAAAAGTCCCCCATTCTTCAAAGGACATCGATCAAAACTTTCCACTTTGGGAGAGTAGACCCAGGAGAATCAAGTTAGGATATTCTTCAAGAGGACAAAATATCAAGACCCCCCCCCCCCCCCAGAGATCGCGCATGTCAGACCCTGTTATGATTACTTGGGCATTTTTCAGACCGTTAGCACACTAAAATAGCCACCTGGGACCTCACGGGTTTACCACTTTCTCTTACAGGAGTTAAAATCATGGCTTCGAAATCAAATCAGATCCCGAAGCAGGGAGTAGGCTCGTCAAGACAAGGAACAGGGTCTTCGAGACCAAATACAAGGCAGTCGACTAGTAAAGGAGTATCCCCGGAAATAGCAGCAAGCACAGTCCAGCATCGAGAGCGGGAAAACGAGGACGAGGTACATATAGAGGACTTGGGACCTAATGGAGACAGATTCCCTCGACAGAGGATACACAATATAGAAGAGGGGAAAGAAGCCGAGGAGGTTCCCAACAATGCAGTTCAAAAGCACAGGCCAACCGAGGAGGAGATAGCGAGAACAGCTCAAGATAAAAGGGATGTGAGGATGAAGAAGAAGATAAGAAAACTCAGGCAGCAACTTCAAGAAGCAAATTAAAAAATTGCCGAGAAATCAACATCTAATTACAAGATGCACTCCCAACACGGAATTCACACTCTAAACCACCTACCTTCTCCAAGAGTCATACCGAGACATCAAAAAACACTATTAAGCGAGGAAGCGGAGCAACCAGCCAACCGGTTCAGCCGAGCACTCGATTTAATGAAGGAAGCGCAAACCACACATACGAGAAGAAGCGCGAGAAGAAGCAAGCCGAGGCGGAGGCATTGCAGAAAGTACTGGTGGACGAAGTCAAAGCCATGAGAGCAGAACTTCACCACAGCCGAGCGCAGCCAATAGTGAACGTGAAGCTAACACAAGCAATCAATGAAGTCAACCGTTCCCCCCTAAGTTTTGAACTCCTCAGCAAACTTATCCCGGTCAAGTGCACAATGCCGACTTTTAACTCTGTATTTGATGGTACGGGAGATGCAACTCATCACGTCAAAATGTACCAGTGACAATTCCTAGCATGGGAAGACAAGGACGAGGTCCTCTGCAAGTATTTCCCCTCCAGCTTGAAGGGAGAAGCTCTAGCCTGGTATGACAGTCTGCCGACATGCTCGATTTCATCCTTCGGGGACTTGTCAAGGGTCTTTCTACTCCACTTCCTGTACAACAACTCATCCAAGCCTGGAGTAGAAAAGATTTTCAGCATTAGGGTTAGATCCAAGGAGTCCACAAAAAGTCTGACCGAGAGATGGACATCTCAATGCGTGGAAGTTGGGAATGGTGCCTCGGAAGAGACAAAGTGCGAGCATTCTTAAACGCATTGGACAAGGACCACCCACTATATGATAAGCTTTTCTCCAACAACGTGGAAACCTTGCAAAATCTAAGGAAATACCAAAGGGAGAGGATCGTGTTAGAAGAAACTAAAGAACAAGCAGCTCAGGGAAGGGACGATGTATTGAAACAGGTACACTCAATCAACAATCTATCTCTAGGAGAGCGAGATCATCCCACCAATCTAGTGGGGGACTCCGCAAAGATAGAAAGGCCAAACGACCAGGGAAGATACGAAAGTAAATTTTTTTTTGGTGATGGGAGATCTAACGATAGCAGGAAATACAATGACATGCAAGGAGGATACGAAGAAAACCACTCGCGAATGGGATACGAAGGAAATGGAAAATTCGGGGTACCAAGGTCGAGGTTTCCCAAATTCAGGGACAGGAAGCTCCCGAAGCTGAGCGTATCAGTCGAAACAGCCCTGAAGTGCATCGAACAGTCGTACTTGGCAAGCGAAATCCGCTACCCCAGAAGCAGGGGAAACCAACCTCATCATACTCGGAACGCAAAAGATTACTGCCAATTTCATAAGTTCTATGGGCACTCAACAGAGAACTGCGTCACGGTACATGATCAAATCTATCACTTCATATCGGGAGGGAAATTTGACCATTTATTAAGCTGGCCGGACCCGCCGCCCAACGAGATGCAACCTAAAGACGTGAAAAAGCACGCAGAGGCATACACCATAACGATAGGGAGAGACATACCAAGGTTTACCGATTGTAACTCGATAATTCACGCAACAGTAAATGAGGACAGCTCCAGGAGTGGTATCACCAGTAGAATTCACAAGAGGGATCTCGAGGGAAAGGAAATCATGAATGTGTCCACCAAAAAGCCTTTGGAGGAATGACAAAGGCAGCAAGTCTTCTTTTCTGCAGCAGATATCCCCAACGGAGGGAGGGCACACAATGAACCACTAGTCATCACCCTAGTATTCGAGGAGCTTGCAATTCTGTGAATCCTGGTAGACCCAGGGAGTTCAGTCGATATCCTCTTCAGAAGGACGTACGATCGTTTATTCGGCAAGGACGCAACCCTGGTACCATCAGCCTACGACGTGTTCGGATTCAATGGAAAACCCTCGGTGCCAAGGGGTGAACAAACGCTGATGATTCATGTGGGAGCACTCGACCTCCTCACAACGTTTTGCGTGGTGGATATTGACTTTCCGTATACAACCATCGTAGGAAGGCCCTGGTTGCATGGTATAATGGGGGTACCCTCCACGCTGCATCGAAGAATAAGGTTCCCAATACCCACGGGGATAGGCGAAATCTTAGGAGATCCCGCCGAAGCACAATCCTGCTATGAAATAGAGGTTCAACAGCAAGAACGCTCAGCATCTACCCTCGATAGCTCGACAAAAAGTCCAAGAATAAAGGAGTCTGACATCAAAGAATTCATTGCAGAAATTGAAGAGGAAATGGCAAAGGATGCCACGAGGAACCCAAAACAGGTGGCGTCCATGGCAGCCTCCGAGGGAGGAAGGAACACCAGTGGAAAAGGAAGGGAGCAATTCGCAGTGGTGAACGTCAAACCAATGTTGTTTAAGGAAGCAGTGCATGAGATAAACTCGCGGGGAATTGCAAGCACTGTTAGAGCGTGTCTCGGTCAACCTCACTAAGTGTTGGGATGTCAAGCTTAGTTGTCAAATTTAGTGATCAAAACTCGACCGCCAAACAACACACAATTATGTGAAGTCATAGGAGAGAGTTAGCTTTAGGTTGTGGAAGATTTTGGTAGGATTTAGAATCACTGGTTGAAGAGTTGAAGAAAGACTGAAGATCAAACAAATACATCCGGCTTCATCATTCAACAGGTTAGTGAATCTAAATAACGCGATTCCATTATCTTTTACACTTGTGCTACAAAAGACATAAACATAACTCTCAGCTTGAGCTTTACGTTATGACTTGATCACTTGTGATCAGTGTGTCTTATGATAACTCCGCTTTACCACTTGTGGTATTAGTGTTGTAGTTATGACGTTCCAATATTGCTTAGAGCTTTCTTTTCTTCTTCGTCTCTAAGTTAATATAAAGGTTTTTCCTAAAACCTTTTCGAGTTAGATATAACAATGTGATGTTATCTCGGTAGTACTTACGAGATTTGATCCATCACAGTATTGTGTCTCTTCTTTCCTAGTCTGGCTCTGTCGGATTGATTGCATATATTTAAATGAGCCAATGTAAGAGAGATCGTGACTCACACTTATGTTGTGTAGACTCGAAATACTGATGTTTCTGAGATTCGAATATGACGTCCTGAATTGGCTCTGAACTCTGAAGTTCTGAATCATTCATTTGATTCTGTATATGAATATCTTGTATGCCATATCTCACTTCTGGATTCCGAAACCATATTTGTGTATCTCAACTTATGTATTTTCAATGTTTGAACCTCAATGTAGGTTTTGATAAAACTTGACGTTGATTTCGAAACCATAATCTGGTTCTCGTATTCATAAGATATTGGTCCGAAAATGTAAACATTGTGACCAATGAGACATAACAGATTCGAAACAATGTTTGTGTGGCTGACAGTGACTTGAGAATCGAGGCCAATGTGCCTTGACCATGTGAGATCTAAAAGGTCGAAAAGACCCTGGGGTTTCCTAAAGGTTTATGTGAACCGGGAAATATATGCCTGTGCGTCGAGGCTAAAGAGCTGTGATGG
>JAJJMA010150175.1:0-22450 GCA_023529015.1 Papaver nudicaule
CCGCATGATACAACTGAGCCCCATTCCTAGTTAACTCAGACAAATGCTAATACAGTAATAAAAAAATAAAAAAAATAAAAAAAACAAAAAAAAACAGATGCTAATACAGTAATATGCTGATAATAATGCATTTAGAGAGATGCTTACCATGGATGAGGGAGAAGAGACTGCCATTAGGTTGATAATCATAAATGAGAAGCTTTTCATCTTTAGCTTGAAAATAAGCTCTGAGAGGAACAAGATTAGGATGTCTTAAAACACCAACTGATTCCATGTGATGTTCAAACATTTCTTTACTAGCTTTGGATGTTTTGACAATATCAAGTCTTTTAACGGTAACAATCAAATGATTATCCAAAACAGCTTTATAAGTAGTACCAATTGAACCTCTTCCAAGCATTTCAGCTGAAGCTCTCATTAACTGTTCCAAACTGTAAACTTGATTTTCTCCTGCACAAAATATCAAACTCCCACTTTTCCCCAACTGAATCTTCTGCATTTCTTTCACTTTTGTATGCAATAACTCATTGTCTTCTTCAACTCTCATTACTACCCCATCATCAACCGAACAAGTAACTAATTCAGGTGGTGATGATATTGAAACCCTTTGTTTGCTTCTTCTTTTAACACCTAATAAAAGTACTAAAACTAATCCAAGGAATACCAATGCTGCTATTGAAACCCCCATAACCAAAATGGGTTTCTTATGTTTATGAGAAAATGATGAAGAAGGAAGAAGTAGCCCTGATAATCGCTGGCTCTGGTCAGCATCTGATGGTTCTGGAGCTATGGGTGATGACCTGAAAAAGGGTGCATTGGAATGACAATCTTTATTCAACATCTCTCCACATAGCCCTGGATTCCATGAAAAGGATGATGAGTGAAAACGAGTTAATGCAGCAGTAATGGGTATAGGACCTGAAAGATTATTGCCGGAGACATTGAAGATTTGCAGAGAAGATTGGTTCAACGGTGGAACCGACCCATTAAAAAGGTTCCACTCGAGTCTAAGATAGTACAACCGATCCAGACCGATTATCTTGGGTGGAATTAAACCAGTAAGGTTATTGTAAGAAAGATCTAGCGTTCTTAATCTATGAAGAGACAAGATTGAAGGAGGGAAAACACCAGAAAATGAGTTATGATGTAGAAAGAGAGACTTAAGATTCACTAAACCAGAAAGATCAGGAATCGGTCCAGTGAGTGAGTTGTTCTGTAAGCTTAAAACTCTGAGTTGATCTAAGCGAGTTAATGTGTTAAACCCAAAATTTCCACCAAGATTAAACCCTTCAAATACAAAACGAACAACTCTTCCTTGAGCACACTTTACCCCTGTCCATTGGCAATGGGTGATTGATTTGTTGTTTACAGGGAAATGAAGATTGTTGTTCAAATCAGAAGTAGATTTGAAAGAAAGAATAGCAAAAGCATCATGAGGTAATACTTTGGCGTTCTTAGAAAGAGTAGTGGTAGCAGATAATGAGAAAAGAAACAGAGTGATGAAGAGACGTTGAAGCATTTTGATTCAAGTAATGGGGTTTCTTCTTCTCTTCTCAAAATGATATATTTTGAATGAAGAATAATAGTTTGAGTATAGATTTGAATCTATATTGAGTTCCCCTGTACTCTGTTAGGTCTCCCTCAGTCCCTCTCTAGTCTCTTGTCCATACATTGAGAGACTGTGAGAGAGAGAGGGAGGTGGAGATACGTGACAAGTATTTAGTATGTAAGAAGTACTACTAGTCGTCTTTTGAGTAGAGAAGAACAGAGCTAAAACTGAACAGAGTAGGTGTAGGTGTGTCCTTACGACCAGAGAAAGTCACGTGAAAATAAAACAGAACAAGCCAGGGATTATGCTTTCGATTGGGTGGCTTCCAGCTTAATCTTTTTATATATTATGTTTTCGTTGCAATTAAGCCTGACTTGGTCAATGACTAGTGAGGAGAGGTCAATTGTCCAAAAGACTTTTGTAGGAGAGGGATTTGTGATCTAGGATAGTTTTCATAAAAGATTTTGAACTGCATAGTTTTCATTGATTCAGTATAACTTATTTTATATCCAAACTGACTTAGACTTGGATAAGTATTTACATCTTTGAGATAACTATAGAATCAGAAATCCTAATTTATTTACAGGAAAATAAGGAAGACCTTATCATCTTATTGACTTTCAGTAGAATTGAACAACTTATACAAAGTTGTTGGATGACATACATCTTGTTACCGTGAATATTGCCAGATGTATGTCATTATAGGGATTGGGCATCGGGGACATGAAATTGTGAGTGTAAAAGACTCGCATAAGACAACTTTATGCAATTCTATTATGATGTCAAATTCAAGATCCAACTTGCTCGACAGTCAGCTTGAATACGACTTTGTCAATGGACAATGGGATTACTATCCAAAGGTAAAAATGATTTTTGTTTTATATACATTTTGGTACGTCTCTAAGTGGTATGTCCTAAAGTTTTACGGTCTTAATTAGTTTAATTAAAATTTTTTTTTACTCAAAAAGGGCAATGTATTTATAAAAATCAGACAACACCAAGTTGGTGTAAACTGGAGAAAGAGTACAAGCTAGCTATAATGTTGCTAGTACATAAAACCAAAAACAAAATCCAAAATTACAGCAGTGCATCAATGCGCTACTGTATCCCAGCTGCTTAGGACAGTTGTAAGAGAAAATCCTGCAAAAATGTCAGTACCTACACACCAATTGAAAAGCAAAACCTTCACAGCATCAATGATCTCATTAATAGATTTCTCAGTGCCCTTATAAACTCTAGAATTTCTATCAATCCATATAGCCGACCAGATTGCAAATGGATATATATCCCAAATCCTCTTCCTAACTGATGTTGCCTTGTTCTTCTTCTTCCTCCATCCCATATAATAGCTCTGACTGAATTATGGAACACCCACTGCAAATTGTAAAAGCTTAAAAAGAACAACCAAACTGACCTGGTAGTCTCACATTGCAGAAAGATATGGTTGTTAGACTCAGTTGCTTTCTTGCATAACATGCATACATTCACATTTATTGTGTTCATGTATGAGTCCATAGTTGGTGCTGCACCATAACATAAGGTCCATACAAAGAAAATTACCTTATGTGGTATCCTAGGATTCCAAATGCACTTATAAGGAAACATAAGAATGCCTTCTTCTTTAAGTGTTATATAACACTCCTTCACAGAAAACCATTTATTCCCTGCAATCAAAGTTCTTTGATCATCACCACTATCCAAGTTAATAACAGGTAATAAGTTGAGCAAGTGTGCCACTTCCACTATTTTTGCATCCTTCAGCCTTCTTCTAAAAGCAAAGTCCCAACTGCTCATTGAACCAGCCACCTGCATTTCCTGAATTGTTACATCTTTTTTGGCACTCAGTCTAAATAAAACTGGAAAAGTGTTCATTGTGCATCCCCATTTAACCATTTATCCTTCCAGAATAAAATCATATCTCCGCTATTCAGAGTAACTCTAGAATTCTGCTCCACTTCATCTTTGCTCTTTAGAATGCCAGCCCACAAACTAGTCTTCACTGCCATACTGCTTGAATTTGGGGAAAATGCTTTTCTTCTCCACAGAGCCTTCTCTTCATCTCCACTAGTACTTCTGAACGCACTATGTGCGTGCTTTCACTACTCACCATAGATTTTCAAAAAGGAAAAAAACTTTCAGATTAAATTACACATGTGCCCTCATTTATTTTTGTTACAAAACAAACATTATAATAAAAATAAGGGTAAATCAGTCCAAAAAATGTACAGCTTCAGAATACTGTAGCAATGGGAGTTCTTTTTCTAGAATAGAATAGACATATCTCCAAATCCACTTAGCATGTATGGACTTGTTCATCAATTTCGGTTTCCTGATACCAACACCACCTCTCTCTTTAGGCAAACAAACCCTGCTCCATCTCACCCAACTTCTTTTTCTTTTATGTTTTGTAGAACCCCACAAAAACTGCCTCATAATCATGTCCATTTGCATCTTCTTCTTCTTCTTTTTTTTTTTAAAGAAATTCCCCATGGCATTGGCACACTGGGGAGTAATTTTATTAAAAATCAAGAAAAAGAATGAGAGGCCTAGGCCTGACCTCAAGAGACAGGGGCAAAAAAATAAAGAAAAATAAAGAAACAAAAAGCCAAAATAAAAATGATTACAATCAGCAGAATTTGTAAACTGCTTTGGCAACTTCTTTCAGTTTGATGCTCCCACCAAACAGAACTCACTGAGGCTCCGTGCTTTGCTAGAAGATCAGCCACTGCATTACCTTCTCGATAAATATGTGAGAATCTGAACTCAATGGTAGAGAGGAATTTCATACAATTCGACCACTGAATAGATAGTTTTCAGGGGATAAGCGTTGGATTAGCAATGGCCGCAATAATTGTCGTTGAGTCGCATTCGAACCAGAGTTTACGAAAACCCTTAACTTGCGCTAGTCTGAATGCGTGTATAGCACCCCAATATTCAGCCATCATACAGTTATCAAAACCAATAGACTGAGATAAAAAGCCTCTAGCTAAACCATTGTGATCACGAAAAACCACACCGCAACCAGCAACACCTGGATTTCCAAACGAGCAACCATCCACATTTGCCTAAAACCATTCATATAATGGAGGGTGCCACTTGACTGTCAGTATGCGAGGAATTTTTGGGCAGCGTCTCTTAAGATTGAAAATGCTCAAGATCTGCATGTCAATGGAAGAGCCAAAAGAAAAACCTTTAGTGTTCATACCCGACTCTCTTATAAGGTTTAAAAGCCTCTTTTCTGCAACATGTGGGAGAGTAATCACGTGATCGAATCTAAGTTTGTTTCTGCACTCCCAGATTAACCAAATGTAGTTCACGACGGCAACCCAAAGCAAGTTCTTGACTTGAGAACAACTAGTAAAGATTCTGACAAAAGCAAAAATATGGGACGCATAGGCAAGGTTAAGCTGATGTCGAAATATCCTTATAATCCATCTCCACAGATTACCGGCAAAAGGACAGCTGAAAAACAAATGGTCCTGAGTTTCTGAACAGCATGGAGTTGGGCACATATAGCAGCAACTCGCCATTGAAACACCACAGCAGCGTGAATTGTCGTCAGTTGCGATTCTGCCATGAAGCATCTTCCACACAGTCGCAGCTCTGCACAATGGAGTTTTAACAGCCCAAAGATCTTTAAAATCTGTAGAGGGAGGAACTCTCGGTCTGCAGCAATCGTAAGCCGACTGCATAGTAACAGCACCACAGTTACTCTTAGTCCAGACGAGCTTGTCATTCTCATGAGGCGCGGAAGAAGTTTCGTTGATAGCCTGTTTAACTGCGCCTGTTAGCTCTGGCATATAAGAAGGAAATACCCATTTATCATTTACAATAAATTCCTCAACCATGTGCTGCATGTTAGCAGTATCAAGATCAAGAAAATCACCAATAGGCATGCCTAATGAAGCACGCCAGTTGTCTTTCCAGAAGTCTACAGAAGAACCATTTCCAATCAGCCAAAGCACATTGGTTTGAATGATAGACCATTGGTTGCGGAAGCCCGGCCAAATCGAAGATTTCTTATAATAAGAACAATTGTGAAACCTAGCCTTAAAGAAGGAGGACCAATAGGAAGTACCTGTCATTATATTCCAGGCCATCTTCATCAACGCAGCACTATTCAGATGACGTAAAGACTTGATATTTAGGCCACCTTCGACATAAGGCAGACAAAGCTTGTCCCAAGCAACAACGGTGTGCTTCCTAGTGGAAATATCCCCTGTCCAAATAAAATTACGTATCCATTTATCCAAGGTGCGAATACAAGAGGGCGACCATTCATAAATGTGGAAACTGTATAGCGCTGAACTAGTTATGACTGTTCTTACCAACTCAGCTCTTCCCATCATTGAGAGGGACTTTCCTTTCCATGTAGCAAATTTAAGTTTAATCCTATCCATGATGGGTTGAAGGAAACGTCTCCTCGACTTTCCTTGGAAGATGGGCACGCCAAGATATTTAAAAGGTAAGGAGCCTAGGAGGATGCCAAGATGAGCTGCAAGATCCGTAGCTCTGGCAGTGATATGTTTGCTGGCATAAAGGGTGCATTTGGCCAAGCTTACGCGTTGGCCAGAGCAGTCCCCATAGTCTTGAAAGACTTTCATGATATTGGTTACATCTCTCTTCGTGCCCCTGCAAAAAACCATTATATCATCAGCGTATAAAACATGGGAAGGAGATACCGCACCTCTTGGTGAAAAGATGTGATGAACTTTCCCTTTGTTAAACAAGCCTGCTATCGCACAACTTAGCACATCTTCAGCCAGACAAAAAAGAATAGGCGAGAGAGGGTCGCCTTGGCGCACACGATCTAGTACAACTGAAATAGCCCATAGCTCTCCCATTAACAATGATAGACAACTTGGCAGAGTAAAGAATAGTACTGATCCAACTTACAAATCGCGAGCAGAAGCCAAATGCAGTGAGCGTATGCAAGATAAAGTTCCAGTCTAAGGTATCGAATGCCTTGCGAATGTCAAATTTCAGAGCTACATTACCTCCATACGCCTTATGATCAAGGATATTTATTGCTTCAGAGGTCAAGGCAACACACTCAAAGATATTACGTCCCTTTATAAAAGCTCTTTGTTGTGGGGAGATAATACGGGAAGCAATAGGACTTAGTCTATCAGCCAGAATTCTACCAATTATCTTAAATGGAAAATTCCCAAAGCAATTGGTCGAAACTTGTCAACTGTATTAGCACCAGGCTCCTTCGGGATGATGATAACATGAGAGGCGTTGACATTAGGAACCAACCACCCTTTCTCGAAGAAGAACTGAACTGAGTTCAGTACATCTATACCTACAATATCCCAAAAGGTTGTAAAGAAAATACCTCCAAATCCATCTGTCCCCGGTGAACCATTCGCGTTCATAGTACAGATGACATTTTTAACCTCAATCATGTCAGGTATCAGGGTTAAGTCATTGTTATCCTCATGAGAGACAGAAGGCTTGATGTGGGATGTAATAAAGGCAGCACCATCAATTGTGTCAGGAGTAACAGCATAGATATCTTGGAAATTGTTAGAGCATGGCTCGGTCAACCTCACTAAGTGTTGGTATGTCAAACTTAGTTGTCAACTTTAGTGATCAAAACTCGACCGCTAAATAACACACAATTAGGTGAAGTCATGTGAGAGTTAGCTTTAGGTTGTGGAAGATTTTGGTAGGATTTAGAATCACTGGTTGAAGAGTTGAAGAAATATTGAAGATCAAACGAAGACATCCGGCTTCATCATTCAACAGGCTAGTGAATCTAAATAACGCGATTTCATTATCTTTTACACTTGTGCTACAAAAGACATAAACATAACTCTCAGCTTGAGATTTACGTTATGACTTGATCACTTGTGATCAGTATGTCTTATGATAACTCCGCTTTACCACTTGTGGTATTAGTGTTGTAGTTATGACGTTCTAATATTGTTTAGAGCTTTCTTTTCTTCTCCGTCTCTAAGTTAATATAAAGGTTTTTCCTAAGACCTTTTCGAGTTGGATACATCAATGTAATGTTATCTCGGTAGTACTACGAGATTTGATCCATCATAGTATTGTGTCTCTTCTTACCTAGTCTGACTCTGTCGGATTGATTGCATACATTTATATGAGCCAATGTAAGAGAAATTGTGACTCACACTTATGTTGTGTAGACTCGAAATACTGATATTCTGAGATTCGAATACGAAGTCATGGTTTGGCTCTGAACTCTGAAGTTCTGAATCATTTATTTGATTGTGTATATGAACATCTTGTATGCCATATCTCACTTCTGGATTCCGAAACCATACTTGTGTATCTCAACTTATGAATTTTCAATGTACGAAACCTCAATTTGGTTTTGGTAAAACTAACGTTGATTTCGAAACCATAATCTGGTTTTCGCATTCATAAGCTATTGGTTCGAAACTTAAATATTGTGACCAATGAGATATACCACATTCGTAACTATGTTTGTGTGGCTGACAGTGACTTGAGAATCGAGGCCAATGTGTCTTGACCATGTGAGATCTAAAAGGTCGTAAAGACCCTGGGGTTTCCTAAAGGTTTATGTGAACTGGAAAATACATTCCTGTGTGTCGAGGCTAAAAAGGTGTGATGCTGAAACGGTTCTCGACCACATGGACTCTCAAGTTCGACACCAAACATTTGTAAAGAATTTAATATGTGTTTCTTGTTTCGAAACCTTAACCAAGGTTTTGTTAAACAAAATCTAGATTTCGAAACCAAGCTTTAGGTTTCGTTATGTGGAAACTTGATTTGGGAACCTTAATATAGTTCTGGTCATATAATGAACTTTAGGTTCCGAAACCTTAATTTGGTTTCTGCCAAAACAGATGTACGTTTCGAAACCTTAATATGGTTGACTCAGAATGCGTATCTTCGAAGTTCAAACTCTATCTTTTTTATTTGTGCTTCAACAAATTAATGAGTTTGATATTCTCGGTTTGAAGTTTGAATTCGTTCATCTTCAATGTACAACTAAGTGGGATTGAGTCATCATCTGAAATATGATTAGTCGCTCTAGTTAGTAGACACATGATTTCGGATCAATATTGTACGTGATTAAATCTTCGTATGATTTACTACTCAATCAAATATTCATTTGATTATTCATTTGATGTTTTGATTTGAATTCTGGATATCATTAATGTGACATCTATATTGGAATCAAGAATTCAAGAGATTTAACATTTTGCTAGTTACTCGTGGAATCTCGTACAGTACTTCCAATGGTATATCTATTTGCGTGATTCGGAATGTCTGAACCTATGTGTTCACTTAAGCTTAACACACAAGGCTTTGTCCACGTTTGTTATGATACGTCTATGCGGAACGTTGAACCACGTTGGACCAGATCCCACTTCCACCTAGGTTCGTCTGGTTAGCCCAGCAATACCAAGGAAGCAATGTCGACATTATTAAAGCTGGTGACGACATTTGGAAGTAATAATATCTAAGGAGATTTTCGAAACTAAGGACACGTTTTCGAATTGAGATCTTTCCCAGGGATCATATTTGGTAAGCACCATATTTCGAATTAAAAAGAAATATCCAAATATACCTTAAGATATTATTTGCTTTGATTGCTCTTGGCTAAACATGTTTCGAAAGTATATTTTCTTTATGGAATATATTTTTCTTAAATGTAAAATGCTAGAGTATTAGTTCTCATTAAAAGCTATGAGACTAAATGGGGAATTTCGGAACTATTATGTAATTGTGCTTTGTGGAATTTCCGAAATTAACTTTCCCTCATTTCAAAGCTAAAGCCTTAGTCAATATAAATAGGAGTGGTAATTCTCCTGAAAGCTTTATCCCTCTAGCCAAGCTCTTCTTCGGAATTGTAAGCTTGTATTTGTCGCTTTTCTTTTCAGTTACCTTTGAGCTTTTGCTCTCGGTCTAGAATTGCGTAAAAGTCTTCTCTTGGGATCGAGAAGCCTAGAAGTACCTCTTACGGGAAACTAGTTTATGTTTACTAGTCTTCTTTGTATTGTACTTGTGTTATGTTCTATCACGTCTATCAAACCTCACGATCTTGTTTTTTCTAAGGTCCTTCTCTTCTGATATAAGGCCACTCATGATCGTTGTGATTAGAACATACTCTTTATCTATTAACCTGGATTTGTCAGCAAGCCGCTTTCGGTTTGTGTGCCTAAACTATATATATTGAGTGGAATCAAGATCGCTGTTATTGGATTTGTTCTTTGCAGGTACATCGTTCTTCACTGTCATATCATATCGTACTTCCTACAGATATCTGCTTGATTCCAACTGGGACGACAAGGTTGCTCTTTCGGGAGTTTACGTTTTGAAACCTTGATCGATATCTCGAGGTGTTTATTGCCTAAGTAAACTTAATAACCTCGCTCTTGGTGTGAAAAGACTTCGGTGAAATATATGTTAGTTACCAAGGATATCATCTAGCGATTTGACCTGCCGCTATTTGGTTGTTGTCCATAAGGTTGTAATCGTCCGATTGGAAGTCGGGTAACGATAATCCTCGCGACGGGCTGTCAGGCAACTCTTACGTAAGACAGTAACGGGCGTCTGTTTACGTAGGGGAGTACATGTGCGTGACCACCTTGCTGTGGTTGGATACGTAGGAATACTGAGAGGAAATATTTGTGACTAATAGTCGTATTAGGGTCATATTGTCTGCACCAGCTAGTCCGAAGTCTGAGAGTAGGTGTGTTGGCGGCTTAATTCTTAATAGTGTTCAAAACTGGACTAGGTCCCGGGGTTTTTCTACGAGATTGTAGTTTCCTCGTTAACAAAATCTTGTGTGTACTTTACTTTACTTCCGCATTATATTTGAGTCATCTTATATAATTAAAGTATCGTACTTGGTTGGTTGACATAGTCTTTCGGATTCTTGTATTGACTCCCTTGTGTGAATCAATCAGATCTGAAAGAGATCTTGTTCTTGAGTTCTTGATTACAGGAACCGGTCAAGGTTTGACTTATAAATGGACTAAAATAAAAGATTGGTGGTGTACTCGGTACCCTCGTCTTTTCAGAAATAGTCAAGAACATGCTTCGAGATATCTTCATGAGACGACAAGAGTGTATCATCAACCAGCAAGTGTGAAAGTTTATTCGTAGAGGCTCTGATTTTGGCATACTTATGAAAGAATCGAGTGCAAGCATCTCCATCCTTTACCCATTGTAGTCTAGACTTATCGCGCCAAAAATTACGTTGGATAGTGAGAGCTTGAATCATTTTATTAGAGGCCTAAATCTCAAGTACATGGAGATCATCTGAGTAGCCATCAACATCTATCTTGGATTGGATTTCCTCAAGCTTCTTGGTAGCTTCGTCAACTGCCAATTGTAATCACCAAAAACCTCACGGTTCTAGGTTTTTAAAACATTCTTCAAATGTTTCAGCTTCTGCATAAGAACATACATCGGGCATCCATAGAATTGTACTTGCCAGGCCACTTGAATTACTTCTCTCAGTCCCGGATGGTGAAGCCACATGCTTTGAAACTTGAAGGATGAAGCAAAAGATTTACCCCCCTTAACAGCTTCAAAAAATAGAGGATGGTGGTCAGACTTAACTCTATGGAGGGTAGAACAGATGGAAGAGTCCCAATGAAGCAGCCACTCTTCATCACATAAAGTTCTATCTAGTCGAAGCTTCGTATGTTGACTGCCCTTGCGACAATTTGTCCAAGTATAAACAGCACCCTTCGTATCAAGATGGTGCATTTCATTGGTTTCAGAAAAGATCAAAAACTCATCACAAGAGATTTTTTGAGGAGGGGGACTGGTTGATTTTTCATGAGAGCCCAAGACTGCATTAAAATCGCCAATCACACACCAAGGACCCTTATAAGTAGAGTGTAGTTGAGTTAAATCTTGCCACAGTTGCCGTCTTTCAATGTACGAAGTAGAAGCATATACACCAGCAATAAAACAAAGTTTACCATCCAGATCAATTTCGCATGTAATTTGCTGACTAGTGTTCGAAACAGTTCTAGGATTCAAGTTAATAGAGCATAAGCACCAGAGATTCAGGAGCAAAGAGCCTCTTACATTAGTATGTACCAGTTTAAGGTTCAAGGAGCGCCAATAAGATGAAGGGGTAGAAGAGAAATCAACCCATGGTTCTGCAATAAATACAAAATCAGGATTAAGCTTATGATAATGATTAGCGAGAACTGTTTGCGTGTCATCATTGCCAATACCACGCAAGTTCCAGTATAAGTCTCTCATTGAGTAACCGGCAAGCTATTCCTTGGACGCATGTTCCAAGGTCCATTTGCTTCTCTACAGATACTGGTATTTGAAATAAAGACAAGTAATACACAGGAAAACTGCATAACACATGCTTGATCAACATAAGTCTTCCACCCTTAGAAAGATATCTTCTCTGCCAAGTTCCTAACTTCTTGTGAAACCTTTGCAAAATTACCTCCCACACTCCAGCTGATTTTGATTTACTTCCCAAAGGTATGCTCAAGTACTTCATAGGAAAACTAGCCAGAGGACAACCAAATAAAGCTGCACATTCAGCTGCATTAATTGCATCTCCAACTGGCACAAGTGCACTCTTCCTGAAATTCACCTTCAAACCAGATACTAACTCAAAAGCAAGCAATACATTCTTCAAGTTCTGTGCATGTTCAACACTATCATCAAGAAAAACAATCAAATCATCTGCAAACTGAAGATGATTAATTGTTATAGCATTATCACTAGTTGTTGGCTGAAAACCAGAAATAAGATTCATACTAGCAGCTTTTCTGATTAGAACAGATAACACCTCCACCACCATCATGAACTAGGAAAATGAGACATTGGATCTCCTTTTTTAATCCCTTTACAAATCCTAAATAATGAAGAAGCAAACCCATTTAGTGTCATTGCAAACCTTGTACTAGTAACACACCACCTTATCCAATCCCTCCAGACATTACTAAAGCCAAATCTAGCTAAAGTGTAATCTAGACAAGACCAATTGATGTTGTCAAATGACTTTTCTAAATCTACTTTCACCACCAAGCCAGGTTTGTAATCTCTTTCTCTAGTGTCAATAAGCTCTGATGCAATCAAAATGCCATTAATGATTTGCCTGCTATCAACAAAAGCTCCCTGAAATTCAGAAATGATATAAGGCATTACAGTCTTCATTCTTTCAGCCAACAACTTAGTAAGAATTTTGTACACACCACCAATTAGGCTTATTGGCCTAAATTGATGCATAGAAGTAGACCTTTCACACTTAGAAATAAATACAATGTTAGTACAATTCAACCTCCTATTAAGATTCCTAGTGACTTCAAATTCCTTTACAACAGCCATCAATTCAATTTTTATGATCTCCCATACTGCTTTAAAAAACTCCATAGAGTACCCATCAGGTCCAGGTGACTTGTTATTAGGTGTATATGTGCCAGATTATTTGACACAACGAAGGAACTATGTCCATTAATCTTCAACGACGTGTTAACTTCTCAAACGATAAATGGACATCATTCATCCGACCCAAACTATTTTGGTGGAAAAAAACCGTAAATCATTTGGCGCAACAAACTTGATTCAACTTTGAGTTCAAGTATTTGTTAGATTGAATCAAGGAATAGCCAACTATTATGCTAGTTGAAACTTGAACTTGACATCATAAGGCCAAGTATTATGGAAGGTAGTTCAACGTTAAACTTGCCATGCCACGTCAGATTGAAGTGGAGGCTAGGTCATACGGTTTCATCTTGAATCAAGTCCTCATTCATCTGAGCCAAACTATTTTGGCCGTTGATCTTTGATGGTGGGACAACGCCTAAAAATATCAAGTGATATCAAGAAACTTGCGCCCTATTGTTGTGCGAAAAATTCATTTTTGCCCCCAATGAAATGGTGCAAGGAAGTTGCTTCACGTTTCCATTCAAGCTCAAGCTTGAGAGAAGTTGATTCAATTCTTTTGGTCACGCTTTTCAATTTGAAAGTTGAAAGTTGAATGGCCATAATACTTAGCCTAACACATTCTGCATACTAAAATAACATTAATACCATCAGAGGTCGGCTGTGGATATGGTAGTATATCTATACTTACAAAACATGAGTGTTTGGTGTGTCACGCAAAGGTCGAGATACAACCGAATTGTTTTAGTAGCAATTGTGATCTTCCTTCCCCTTCCAGTGTAGTTTTCTAGGATTTGATCCAACGATTATCCTCATTTATGAAAATGTGGGCATCATTAGTTCCAATATGTCCCCCCAAGCATTAATTTCTTTTTTCTCTTCCCCTTTTTCAGTTGCATAACGGGTGAAGAACTCTAATCTCTTCTTTTGTTTCTCTCGATCAAAAATAAATTAATATAAACCCCAAACTTTTATCTTCTTTGAACGTTCTCCTGCTGCTAGGTATTCAATTGGCTAGAGAAATGACATCAATCAATTAACGAATAAACTAAAACCACAATCAACCTACTTTTATTCTGTTGTTATTCAATAGATGATTGAGTACTCACGCTAAAGTAAGGAAAGACATAATCAATTATAGTATGTGTTAGAGCGTAGCTCGGTCAAGCTCACTAACGTTGGTATGTCAAGTTTAGATGCCAAAACACAATTCTTGATATAGTCTACTAAAGTCAGGTTTCAGATACTGGAATTAGATTAGGTAGTTGAGTCATGAAGAAACGAAGACCGGAGACTACATGAGACATCGTTACATCTTCATCAACAAACGTTAGTAGGAGTTGTGACTTAAGGACTCTTATAATTCTACTTATTCTGTCATTCGAAACATAGTTGATGATTTTAGTATTTATAGATTATTAAGAAGCAATCTTATCGGCACGACATTAAGGTTGTGTTAATATACTTTTTGAGTGTACTACGATTATAGGATCATTGTGAGAAAGGTTCGATACACATTCCATGACAATGGTTTGCTCGCAAATCAAAGTTCAAAGAATGTTGAATTTTGTAGAATACTAGAGAAGCGAGTATACGGATTAAGGTTCAAAACAAAATAAACTTTGTTATGCAAACTTTCTCGGTTTGCGTGTTACAAAACAGATCTGGCTGAAATCTCCATAATGCACTTTCGGTTCGCGTTCCAGAACTGACAGGATTTCTTCTAGATGTGTAATGTGCACTTGGTTCGACTGGTTCGCGTTCCAGGACTTTAAGGATTTATCCTGAGGTTTACAGTGGATTTTGATTCGCGAACTGAATTAGTTCGGAGACTCAGACTCCCAGAACTTGCAAATAGGTGAACCTGATCTTAATAGATTTTATCTCATGCGATTCTCTTATCCCTTCTTAATAGTTCATTAAGGTAGTTTCATTCTTTCACTCTTGTGTTGAGACCATATCTTTAAAGTAGTTAAAATCTACCAAACTACTTGTTGATAAACTCTAATTGGTTTCCATGTGTAATACTATTGTTGACTACCTGGAGTGCAATACAAGTAACGGGTCCGTACACGGTTCACGATCTTGCTTGCATCTCAAGCAATTGTTTCTTTATTCCCTAAGCAACTCAACCTTATTGAATGTTATAAATAGAGGACTCCTAGAACGAATACAACATACGTCGCAAGAATACTTTGTGGATTCTTCGAAAACCCTTTACACTTCGATGTAACCTTGTTGTAAGGAGTCATCCTCTATAGGCATATTTTTCTTTAGGGATTTTGCCTACGACTATTGAAAGACTTCACTTGAGGGTTGTGAAGCACGAGTAGATATTTTACTTCGTGGGAGTTATCAGGTCATGTATCCTTGGTTGGTTGTTCTCGTTCTTGTCTATTCTAAGGTCCTTCTCTTTTGCAATAAGGCCATCCAAGAACAGTCAATCAACTACAAGGTTGATAGAATCTACGTACGGGTGCACTCGGTGTTATAAGTCCTAGTAGTTCCATTAGTGTGAGAACTAATTCTAGTTCTGTTGGTACAAAGTACTCACTGCCCACGTGTAAGCATCTTAGAATAGGGAGTAAGATAAAGATGCGTGAAAGCAAAGTACCAGGTGAGATCTCAGGCCTCCACTTTCCATCACGAGTGAGAACATGAATGGAAGGTTGTGATCCTATGAAGCCTTATCCATCTAAAGTGAGAATCAAGATGAAGGGTTGAGAATCGACCACGGCAGAGCTAAAGAGACCAAGCCTTAAGAGACAGCTGTGAGGCGTGGGGAACATCCAACCACTTTCATTCAATGCGCGGTCAGAGCAAGTCAGAAGTCAAGGGACGCGTGTCAAGTTCTCAACGATGGAAACAAGAGAAGGCCGCACACGGAAGAAGACTTCAGTAGTAAGTTAGTGAAAGGCCGCAGACTAAGAGAAGAGAGCCGCACTACCAAAGGAGGTGTGAGGACCCCACCAGGTGTGAACGCAAATGTCTGGGAACCGCCTTAAGACTCCTATAAATACTCAGCTCAGTATGATAGGCTGAGGACGGACTTTTGAGTAGGAGAAATAGAGACGGTTTAACTTAGTAGAGAGTTCAGTGAGAGTTAACACCAACATTATCTTGTAATCTTACTCAAAGTCATTTAAGACTAAAACTTGTATATTGTATTATGATTACCACCTTCATATGAATAATCAATTATAGCTTTAAAGCAGTAACTTAGTATTCTCAGCTATTTATGTGCTTAATGGATGTTATACCTTCATATTAAGATGATGCAAAGATTCAACACTTTATATATCAGTTAAGTTAGTGACGTAAGACCAGGATAGTTTTATGCACAAACAAGTTCTTATGAGGTAAAGACGAGTTAGGCATGTTTACTTACGTTTACGTGTCAGTCCTAATTCGCAAAGAGATCTCCATCTAACCTTGTTCATATTTAAATTGAGTCACTTTCAGTATTCTCCGTTGGATCCGTTGGAGGACAGATCAAGTACAAGTATTCTCTGTTGAAAAAGGATCGAGTACTAACTCTAGTATTCCGGATCGAGTGTTAAAGCCTTTAGCGGTGACAAAGAAACTCCTAAGCCTATAAAGGACGTCAGCTACGCGAATCAAGTGCGTATGGTCTTGAGAGATCTAAGAGACGTAAGGAATGCGATGGGAGGGTCGGTTCGGTCTCAACTACATTCCAACCCGAAGTCTTATAGTAGGATAATGTTTGTAGCAGTTTAATACTTGCGGTGTTCAAACTGGACGAGGTCTAGATAATGGTTTCCTCGTTAACAAAATTTATGGTGTCTTACTTTACTTTAATTTTCGTACTATAATTCTCTGATTCATTATAATTAAAGTAAATGCAAATTGTACGTTATTAATAAACTTGCCGTTAATTCCAAATCTTGAATAAAGATTTACAAAGACTTGTATTTGTAGGTGTTTTTACCTGCAAAAACAAGTGTACCGTCTCTGGGTACTTTCGTAGTGCTCGGAGATCAAAGTCGAACAAGGCAAGCCTAAACCAAGGATGGCCGTTCCCACCTTGCTTCGGTCACAGAGAGGATAGAGGTTGGTCTAGGGAGGGAAACAACGAAGAAACTTGAGATCAGGTTGAAGGTGAGTTTTTGGGTGTTTGAGTTCAAGATTTCCGTCGTGAAGTCGACTAGAAACCTCCAAGGGCTAGAACGAGTTTATATTCTCAGGTGTTTTTCTCTGAGGCTCTGTGTGTTTTCTGGATGTTCTCGGTGTTCTAGTTGTTCTGAACGTTCTTTTAATGTTCTGCCTTGGAAGATAGAGGAAGCCTCTATTTATAGTTTGAACTCACCCTGATCTCTCGACAGAGAAGGTGGAAGTCGTGGAAGAGTGGAGGAGTGGAGGACATGCGTTGGTTTCCGTAACTGCCTGAGTCGTGTGGAACATGCCCACTCGCGCCATCTTCCCTTAACTTCCCACTATCTCCATCAGTTTCTTTCAACTGCCGTAGACCGCCAGACCAATACCCCTAAAGTTATCCCCCCGTGTGATGTTTTGATGTCTCGAGTGAGTGATACGTGGATATTGCATAGTTGAGTTGAGTAGAGTCGTATGACTAAGTGTTGCGTAGTTGCTTTGAACCATGCAGTATTGCGTGGCTGTGGCCATGATTTTGGCCAAGAGTAGGTATAGCGCCATGGCCTTTTGGCCAAGGCAAAACCTCTGTGGCGCCATGAATATGGCGCCATGGCCCATGGCCGTGTTTTGGACATGCCATGTATCTTGTGGTGCCATGAATATGGCGCCATGGCCCATGGCCGTGTTTTGGACATGCCATGTATCTTGTGGTGCCATGAATATGGCGCCATGGCCTTTTGGCCAAGGCAAACTATCTTGTGGCGCCATGAATATGGCGCCATGGTCCATGGCCGTGTTTTGGACGTGCCATGTATCTTGTGGCGCCATGAATATGGTGCCATGCCCTTTTGGCCAAGGAATAATCTTGTGGCGCCATGAATATGGCGCTATGGCCTTTTGGCCAAGGAATAATCTTGTGGCGCCATGAATATGGCGCCATGTCCTTTTGGCCAAGGAATAATTTTGTGGCGCCATGAATATGGCGCCATGGCCCATGGCCGTGTCTTGGACAGGCCATGTATCTTGTGGCGCCATGAATATGGCGCCATGGCCTTTAGGCCAAGGCATAATCCTTGTGGCGCCATGAATATGGCGCCATGGCTTTGGCATCTGGCCAAGGTCGACTATGGGGCAGCCCGTGCCTTAGTCGTGGTGTGAGTGCTTATGCTACAACACACTTGAGGTCATGGCATGTTTATCCATGGTATGCTAGACCATCCTGAATTTGGGATTAGGTCCGCTTAGGCCTGTTTAGGCTGGTGTATGCTTCTCAGAGAGCTCCGGACCGGCCTGGAGCTTCAATATTCCGAGGTTTGCACCAAGACTCGTGTGTTGAGTCGTATTTAAGAGGAAATCCACGAGGATGCGTCTCTGTTTAAGAGTAAATCCACGAGGATGCGTCTCTGTTGATTCTTCACCGTGTACCATCAAGCGAGGTCTGGCTCTGAGCTGATCGATGGGTTTAATATGTTGGTGAGATCATTAGCACTGCTCTATGATATTACCCTCCCCACCGGAGTTATAAGAGAGAGCTCATAGAGAGTTTATTCATCTCAAGGAGTGGGTTGCACTCTGAGCTATAGAGATGAGTCTGAATAGGCAATTGCCTTTAATAAGACATGGTTTCGAGAGTGTTTTGACAATCTTGTCCCTCTCTCATTTTTCACCATCTACAGTAGGAATCCGTTTATATTCGTTTCCAAATTGTACTATTTTAAACATAGTGTGCAAGAATTATCCCTCTCAATACTTTGACCATATTAAATGATCAGGTCATCAGTAAGCTCAAGCATTAAGCTATCTTTATCTTTGTAGCACAAGTGTAAAAGAACGCTTTATTTAGATTCACTAACCTCATGAATGTGAAGTCGAATATCCTCGTTTGTTCCTCGATCTTTCTTCGTGTCTTCAAGTAGTGACTCTAAATCTCTCCAAACGTCTTCCATAACCTAAAGCTAACTTAATGAAGTCTTTGCCTAATGTGTTTTTCAAGTTGCCGAGTTTTGATCACTAAATTTGACAACTAAGCTTGACATACCAACACTTAGTGAGGTTGACCGAGCCTTGCTCTAACAGGTATTCATGTCATTATCTAACAGTAGTGTTATTGTATTATCTTATTAGGTATTCACTTGTACTAAAATGGCATTTGTTATAGGTTTTAATTGGGTGATGTGTATGCCAAAAACATTGATGCTCATTACGCGAATGCATTGGAAGTTTCAAACAAGTGATCCCGAGATAAGGTTATTCAGTTGTAGTTGATTGAATTTCATTGTATATGTAATTAGCGTTGTATCCATTTCATTTTACTGAAAATTCTTTTTTTGAAATGAATTATTGTATTGAATATTATCAGGTCCAGGTTTCTATATAATCTACAATAATATTGGAATCCCAAAATACAAATATAGAATTTATAAAATTTTGTAATTTAGTCATTCTTTTTTTAAATTCTCATCCATTCAATTCATTTAACAGAAAAAGAAAATTCCGTAACGTATATAGACATTGCTTAATTATAACAAATGAATAAAAAACGGATTTGAGCGGTTGGTTAGATCTCTACAGAACAAATTAGGACAAAGTATGTCTACCTTGTGGCAATCTATTTGATTGTATCGAAAGGTCCAATGAATTAGGAAATCGTTATTAGGCCAGGTCATTTCGGGCCGTTGCCACAAGTATGCGAATGATGCATAATTATTTTCGTATCGGAGGAGTAGTTTCTAATCACCTCATGGCTGGATGGATAAATGTTTAAATTTCTGCGATAATATTTTAATCGGGATTGCTGAATATCTTATTACGCGACCGGATTCAAAGAATTAGTGTATCATTCAAGGCAACACAACAATATCCCTTTTGAAATAAAAATAAAAGTAACCTATTTCGAAGGGGGTTTAGAGATATTAACTACGTTGCTTTATTTAATTACAAACGTTGTTTTAAATAAATAGATCAACGTATGAAGCGACATAAGAAAACGTTGCTTTAATTAATTAGAGCAACGTTATTAGACGTTGCCAAAATTTTGTAACGCCGTATACGCAACGCTTATTAGTGTTGCTTAAATTCAGGGTAACGTCTATTAACGTTGTAAATCGAACATTTTGGCGTAGTTGGACGCACACTAAAACATCGTTTGAGGACTAGGCGGACATATACACTTGGTTTAAAAGGAAAGTTAGACTTTGATTACCCTCGGCTATACCTGTTTTTGCTCCCGGTGCGTGTTTTAGCCAAAAACTAAAACAAAAAAACAAATTTGTCTTTTTACCTTTTGCGATTGCAGATACTCTTAGGCCTATCTTTATATCCCAAGTAAAATTGCCGAGTGCAAATTTGTGCACCTCCTTAATACTAGTGTTGCACAATCCGGCCACTGTGATTGGTCCAAATTAGTTGAGTGGTTTTGGAATTCTTTTCTCCCCTTTCTTTATTTATTCAAAAGATTTTCTTGAAAATGTGCGAAAATAAAGGTGACACGCGTTATTTTTGGAAACAATCAAAACTTCTTCTGATTCTCTTCTATTTATTCTCTTCCCAACAAAATTAAACTGAAAGGAAAATGAACGACCAAATCAAAAACATGGGTTTACACGGAGTTGATGATTCTACAGGAGATGTTGTTCGAGATCGTGAAGATTCAATGGAGGTAGATATTTATGATTTTATTGTTCCTTTTACATTAAGATCTTGATATCACCACCCAAAGACTTTAGTCTTTACCATTGCAGTTCTCACATCTGCAATTATAGTTGTTCTAATGGGATCAGATAAAAACAGAGAGAAGAAAGAGGGAGAAAAATTGATGTTGATCACTAAAACTAGTTCTTTATTTTTTTTTGTTATTGCAGTGTGTGAGCCTAAGTTTAGGAGAATAATTACAGAAACATAATATAATCAAGAGGGTTATACAAAAGTAGATAGAAGAAATGAAGTCCAAACAATATGAAAATGGAAAAATGCATTTTACACCAGGGTTATTATTATTTATAAGGATTAGTTGATCATCTCCTCATTAGGAAAAGAAGAAAACAAGTTTTCATTCTCTAGAGACTAGGGTTAACTGCTTATGCAGAGTTAGCTTTTATGATTGATGTGCTACATGACTATCCTTCTCCTAAAGTATTTTCTGTGAGTTGTTATTTTCTCTCTTTTTTTAACTAGTTGTAATAACCTCTTGAACTATTTCATTAATCCAGGTAAGTGATGATGAAAGTGATACTGATGGTGATTATAGTGAAGAATCAAAAGGTAGTTTGGGATATGAAAGTGACTGTGAAATGGTAAATGGGTATTGCGGCGAGGGTGAAAATTATATAATGGAAGAAATGTACTCAGATAGTATTGCAACCAAAATGGAGGAAGAGCCAAAGATTGGAATGATTTACGACACAAGAGAAATTACAACGGTTATGCAAGAAAACATTGTTTTAGTGTGAGGATACAGAGAACCAATAGGAACAGAACCGATCGTACCAAAATTCATCGACAACTTCTAGTTTGTACATGTGAACACAAATATAGGAAAGTAAGAACGCCTAAGAAAAACAGAGATGAGCGGAGATTCGGATGCAAATCCAGATTTGAGTTTAAACTTTGTCGCGGTGATAAGTACGAAGTAATCGATTTCTTTGCGCCTCCTACACACAATTTAGTGCCACAACGGGATTCTCAATATTTGAGGTCTCACAAAAAAAAATAGAGTTTTAAAATCGTCAAATATTTTCTCATATATGCGTGAAGAATCTGGTTGTGCAAAAAATCTTAACTTCACTAGAATTGATTCTAACAACTTTATACAGTGGATGAAATGAGTCAAGTTTTTAAAGAAAGGTGATGCGCAATGTCTCCAAGACCATTTCAAGGAAAAGAAACGAGAAAACAAACATTTTTTCTATTCTTTTCGAACCAATGCAGATGGGAGTGAAACGCGGTGTCTTCTTTTGTGATGCACAATCAAGAATAGATTATACTTTATTTGGTGATGTTGTAAGTTTTGATACAACATTCCGGACAAACAATTACTGTTAGGGCATTGTCCGGCCAAACCCACTAGCGTTGGTATGTCAAGCTGGTTGTCAGTTTTAGGTGTCAAAACACAATTCTTGATTTAGCCTACTAGAGTTTAGATTTCATAATTGGGATATAGACTAAGTAGTAGAGACCTTGAAGACGAAGACTGTGAAGACAAAGAAGACATCAATTATTCTTCATCGACAAAAGGTTAGTAGGAGTTATGACTTTTATGGAAATTCTTCTATTCTACTTTCTCTATCTTTCGAAATAGTCGGCTACTTTAGTAGTGATATTAATAGCGATTGAGATCGTGTTCTTGTCTACATGACCATGTGTTATGTTGGTGTTTGTTCCCGCAAATACTAAGGTTACAAGAATGCATGAGAT
This sequence comes from Papaver nudicaule, assembly GCA_023529015.1. Lineage (NCBI taxonomy): Eukaryota > Viridiplantae > Streptophyta > Magnoliopsida > Ranunculales > Papaveraceae > Papaver > Papaver nudicaule. The sequence continues at coordinate 22,445 of JAJJMA010150175.1, forward strand.
AGATTC
>JAJJMA010150204.1:0-14864 GCA_023529015.1 Papaver nudicaule
GATACCTGAGTTCTCACCTTATGGAGAAATAAAGATACACTTTCTCCTAATATTCCACATCCACGCTCCCCAAAAAGATTTGTTATTAAGCGCAAGTTCAAAAAGAACTCTCCCCCATGTGGTGTTATTCAATAGAACAACTGACAAAGACTAACTTGGACAAGAACAATTGAATGTTATCCAGTGTTTGCTTTGTTGATACTCTCTTTACCTTGGCCAATATTGGAAAGAGAGTTATATGATTATAAGTTTGAGAAAACCCTAAAAATCATATAATCAAAAGTTTCTTTGCATCACTACCGAAGTAATGGAATAAGTATAACTTTTGTAAAATAGACATAGCTTTACGTCACTACCGAAGCAATGGAAAAAGCTTATGTTTTGCACTAAGATTGAGGTAAACAAATCAAGTATTGCAAATATCATTAATAACATCTAAAAAGAACTTTTATTAATGAAATAAAGTAGTACATGCTTGAAAAACTCTAAAAAGCATGAATGGCAAACTACTAAATCATATTTAGTTTATATTCCTTAGGCAAAAGTAAGAACAAGTTCTCACAAGGAACCAACTAATCTGATCTACTAAGAAACGAAAACAAACAAAGACTTAGCTTTGTTCACTGCCAGTGGTGTTTTCTAACTCTTCTGAACTGCTCCATGCTGCCATGGTCATTTCCATCCTGTATTGAAGATCAGGATTTGTTGAACCAATGAGTTCGAGTTGTTTCTGTAGACAAAGTACATTATCTTCAAGACGTTTCTGTCTCTTGACAATGGTGTGGAGTAGACTCACAACTTCATTATTTCTTTCTACCTCTGCAGAATGATTTGATTCTGTATCACCCTGGTTCATACTATTCTTGCGTTTGTTAACATTAGTCAACATTTTGCAAATAGAGCTATCATTGAGTGACTGTGGACGGCCAGACAATCTTCCTGTGGGTTTAACATTGTAATGATCACAGATCCTTCCAATGAGACATGGAAACCCAAGGTTCTTGTCATTATCAGTCATTACCCTCATGTAAAATACAATCATATTACACAAGTTAACTCGTTGTCTGCTCTTCAAGTAATAAACCAATTCTGCAAAGTCGTGACTCCACAACGAGTTGACCATCATGGAAGGACATAGGTTAGCAACAACCAGTTTTCCAAATGCTTTCAACTCTAATGATAGATCTTGAGTTGGAAATTTCCCAGTCCAAAATTTTCCGACCTATCAATTCCTTGGGGATATCTTCAGTGGTTGGTCTCATATTACCAGATCTAGGTAGGATAATACCTCTGTTGGACAGACCTGTAATAGACTCAATGAGATCACAGTTTATATCCATTACTGTTTTCCCAACCATTGTTTTAAAGCCTATGTCGTCATGTTCGAATCCATGAATGTTGGCATAGAATTCTTTGACAGTATCTTCATATGCTTCTCCAAGACCATCAAATATGCTGCCTAGTTTAAAGGCTTTTGCATATTGTACCACACCCTTAAACTTTATACTATTCACCAATTTTCTTTCTACAATAAGAGCTTTATCTTTGATGGTAAGATAGGTTTGATAGCACGTATCATCATAGAAAGTGATTCCTGAGTCTGAATCATAGTGATAGTCGTTTACCTTTGGTGTGGAGCTCTCTTTTGATGGAATCAAGGGATTCGTCATTTGACTTTCCTCTTGTTTTCGTCATTCTTCACAACAATCTTGATTCAAGAACTGTAAACACCCCTTACAGTAGTTCTTGACGTAAACCTGAGAAGATTTGGAAGACTTGTCGTGATTCAGGAGAATTTCTGATACAAAAACCTGGGGGCGGTACCCGAACCGTACGGAGACAGAATAGTGTGTCTCTGAGTGGTGCGGTATCTCGGATATATATAGGGGACTGCAAGCCCTGATCACGAGATTTAACTTGTATCAGAATTCGGATTTACTTAAAAATCCTAGTTTTACCTTAATACAAATTCCTGTTTGCATGGGACTCCTAAGAGTTTATACAAAACTGAAATTGTATGGGTTTCCAATTTAGGAAACTAAGGTGTTTCCCTTTTTGAGACAATATTGACAGGTTATTTTCTCAAGGGTACTAATTCTCCTTTATGAGTTTGACTTTGAGAGCTACAAAAGTCAAAAATCATTTATCTTGTTGGAGCAAAGGCTCAACATACAAGTAATTTTACCAATAAACCCAAAAAGACTAAAATATCTACAAGAATCTACTCCTACTTCCCTAGACACTTTTCTCATCACACAAGCAGGTATATGATGAGAAAATCCTGTCATGGATTTTAGGGAGAGTAGACATGAGTATAAGGATACTCACATACCTCAGGATGACAGTCGCCATAGTGAGATAGATTCTTGTCTTGGGTTTCCTTTGGAACATAGTATTTAGCCTTCTTACCATGTTTAGCCAAAGGGGTACTCATGTTGCTAGCATGCTTAGTAGGTTTTAAGCTTCTTGACACCTTAAGTGGGCAATTCTTTTCAGGGTGTTCAAGGTTTCCGTACTTAAAACACAATCTTTTAGCATGCTTACTTAGCTCTTGAATTTTTTCGATGTATTTTCCAAAACTGGCATTAAAATCGTGGAGGGGTTGCCGGAGTGGGTCATATCGAAATGTTTCAGAACTAAGAAGCTCCATGAGTTCTAATTTCTCGAGTGTGTGTTGTCGTATGATTTCATTACGATGAACCTCGAGCAAATTTACAAGCTTATCAGAACCCAACAAATTCTGAATAAAGCATTGTAACTTTTGGTGTATCAAATTGGTAGTGGACACAAACCAATTCTTTATGTACGCCATAACTCACAAGCCTAGTTAAACACAGACAGTTACGTCTTTAGTGTGTTAACCTGCTCTGATACCAACTGAAAAAGAAGGGGTACCGAAATACTACCAACTTTTCGTTTTGGCTCGTGAGTCTTATGGTAAAGAGTTTGGATGATCTCAAAAATCAATATCCAAACCTCTAACTGGAGTAATCTCAACAGTTAGGTAATAACGTACTACTTGGTGCTTTAATTATAAATCAGAGTTATAATGCGGAAAGTAAAAGCACACAAGACACCAAACGTTTTTTAACGAGGAAACTGCCTTGCAGAAAAACCTCGGGACCTCGTCCAGTTGTGAACACCGCCCAGTACAAACTGACTACAAACGCTAGCCTACTATAAGACTTCGGTCTGGGATGTAGCAGAGACCAACTCAAGCCCTCCAAGCGAATTGGCTACTGTCGCCTTCCTTACGTCTCTGGATCCCCCACAGATCGTCACGCACTTGATTCCCCTAGATGACGTCCGTTACAGGCCTAGGAGTTGCTTTGACCGATGCCAAAGGCTTTTGTCAGCAATACTGGGTTTTAAACCAAAACTGTTGACTTATGGTGTAACTGTCCTCTATCAGTTTACCATAAACAAAGATGACTTCCTTCGGATTGTCAAATCCAGGTCATACGGAAATCTACTTCACAAATCGGGGCTGACACGCAAACCAACTTCGCAATGCCCAATCTGTATCTACCTCAGTTATACAAGAAGAACCACTTAAGGAACTTATATAACTGGAGCCAACTAGGTCTTACAACACCGAGTGCAGCTGTGCGTTGCTACCTTTCCAACCTTTATGTAACTTAACTAGTTCTTGAATAGCCGTATAGCAGAAGAGACGGACTTTAGAATAGACAAGAACTAGGATAGGTTACTGTGGTTACAGGTGATTCTGATCAACCGCTGAGGGATCAATCTACCTGTGCTTCCCAACTCTCTAAGGAAGTCTTTATAGTCGTAGGGAGTTCCCAGAGGAGCTGCAACCTATAGAGGATGACTATACCACAACAAGCTTTCACCGAAGTGAAAAGAGTTTACGCTACCTTCCCTGAGGACCTTTACGTATGCTTGATGCTTGCGGTATTTGTCCGTAGACACCTCTATTTATAGCACTCAATAAGATAGGTTGCTTTGGAATTAAGCAATCAATTACTTGTCCCACAAGTTAAGGAAACCCTAAACTTGCCAACCAAGTAATACAGATTAATCTCAATTGAAATTCCTTTTTAGATTTATCTGCCAAGTGTTTTGTTGGCTCACAAACACTTCAAGATAAGAATCCAACAGACCAGAGATAATCTTATCTTATTGACTCATTGAGGATCGTTAGATGGAACACAAAAGGTATTTATGTTTCACACAAGTCCATCTAAGAGATAAAGGAGTTTGAATTTGACTCAGAGTGAAATTCTAAAAGAAATCCACGTAATTTGACTTACCAGGGAACTTCTCCGTGTCAGGTTCACGTACTGGTACGTGAACAAATTAGACACAGGAGATTTTCAGCTCCTGGTACGCAAAGCGGTTCTGGAACCGTCCGCAGTCAAATTAGGTCAAATTCAGAATCCGCTGGAAGAACTGGGCTGAGCCATAACTTAGACGTGAGAACGTCCTCAGCTGTGATCCACAGGCTATTTGCTCAAGAGTACTCCTTAGATTCATCCATATCCAACATAACAGTTTGCAAGCAAACCATTGCATTGGACAAATGGTGTCGAATCTATCTCATGCATTCTTGATTCACAGCATTCGTGGGATCAAACGCTGGTGATGACATAAAGCCATGTTACACAAGAACACGATCTCAATCGCTACATTACTACTAAAGTAGTCGACTATATTTCGAAAGAATAGAGAAAGTAGAAATAGAAGAATATCCATAAAGTCATAACTCCTACTAACCTTTTGTCGATGAAGAATAATTGATGTCTTTTTTGTCTTCACAGTCTTCGTCTTCAAGGTCTCTACTACTCTGTCTATATCCCATTTCCGAAATCTAAACTCTAGTAGGCTAAATCAAGAATTGAATTTTGACACCTAAAACTGACAACTAGCTTGACATACCAACGCTAGTGGGTTTGACCGGACAATGCCCTAACATGAATCAATAGTGGAAGGAATTCTTATAGAAGTCTGCACGGTGCTAGATTCAAACATAAATGGTGGATACTTGGTTGCAAGAAATTCAGTTAGAACTTTCGAAACACACAACCAGTCCCAAATTAGGTATCTTCTTAAAAGTTGGTTTAAAAACCACTTCCAATTTGGGAGGATCATTATTAGATAAATAATCATGTAAAAGGTTAGACAAACCTTGCACAATCTCATGTAGCACGTGATCCTTGGTACTTCTAAAAAATTCTATTGATTCTATTATATCACAAGCATCATCATTCTCATTCAAACATTTTGAAACCCATTCCTCACCAGTTTCTTCGACAGGCAAATCTTCATCATCAGAATCGAAATCTGCTCCAAATAAATCAGCGTGAAAAAGCAGGGGTACCGAAATACAACAAACTTTTCGTTTGGGCTCGTGAGACTTATGGTCAGATCTGGACGACCTCAAAAATCAATATCCAGATCTGTTAACCTGAGTTTGGATCTCAAAGGATCAGTCCGACACAAGACAGGGTCTTGGTAAATCCAATGGATGGATTGGGGACAACGATCAGGTTTATTAATAACGTACTTCTTGTGTATGCTTTAATTATATAATCAGAGAATATAATGCGGAAAGTAAAGCACACAAAACACCAGAGATTTTTTTAACGAGGAAACTACGACCTGTAGAAAAACCTCGGGACCTCGTCCAGATTGAACATCGCACAGTACAAACTGTCTACAAACACTAGCCTACTATAAGACTTCGGTCTGGGATGTAGCAGAGACCAACTCAAGCCCTCCAAGCGAATTGGCTACTGTCGCACTCCTTACGTCTCTAGATCCCCCACAGATCGTCACGCACTTAATTCCCCTAGCTGACGTCCTTTACAGGCCTAACAGTTGCTTTAACCGATGTTAAAGGCTTTTGTCAACAATTTCGGCTATGCAACCTCAATTATCAAATGTATGTTTGAACTGTCCTCTATCAGTTTGACATACACAAAGTGACTTCCTTCGGATTTCTCCAGGTCATACGTAAATCTACTTACAAGCGGGGACTGACAAGTAAAATACGTCTCCAATTTGTCTAACCAGCCATCAAGCTTTTCAGCATCCATGCCTCCATCATAGTTAGAGATTTCGAGTTTGAACTCAACCTTCAAGCCTCCATATGGATTTTTGTTTAATATGTCTTCTCCTTCTGTTGCGCTTTCTTCATCATAATCTTTTGTTTCCGCTTCTTCTTCCTTTGTACCCTTTTTTCATATGCTTAGGTTTGAGAGTTTGATGAATGCCGAAGTCAACAAATATAAATTCCTTATTTTACTAACACTAACTAATAGTATTGGATAAGCAGGTTCGTTCCTGAGGGAGAGAGCTAAGTTGTGAATCTAATTTCCTGATGAATATATGCAAGGTAATGAAAAACGATGAATGAGATGAGAATGGTCAAGGAATCAATCTCCACTAATGAACATGAATCAAATTAATTATACAAGTGAAATCTTCTTCAAAATACGTTTACTAACAACCCTAGACAAGTTACAAGCTCAACAAGTCTATATGGACTCCAAAATAACTTTGTAGAATAAACTCTCTACAAGATTCTAGCCAATCAAGCCACTTTGAATAAGCTCTCAAAGTGTAACTTAATCAACCGATAGGCTCTATGAGTCGGATTGATCCTAACCACATGTTCATAAGCTCGACATGTGAATTTAGGGCTATCATATATACACTATTGTCCACGGAATCCCTCCGCAACGTTATTGCTACTTGTGATTAAGGTTCTTAAATCTAGCTCTAGCATTGCAAACAAGTCAAATAATTGTACACTTAGATAACTCGCAAACAATTCATGGTTATAAGCGTTGTAGAAGACAAACAATAAAACTAACTTTTTTTAAAGATTAAATTGCATAAGACTCAAGTCATATAACTTCAAAATTATCTCAACCAAACAAGAATTTAGCAATACATGGAGTTCATGTTCATGAAAATATAACACAATGAATAAGAGAGTTCAGAAGTGCAAATCTTGAGGACAAAATCCAGTTGTTGCCAGTGCTCTTGGTTCAGTGACACAGAAAGCTTGCCTGAAACTGGTCGTGTGGTGAATTTGCTGGGAGTCTTGACCTGGCTTCTATGTAAGTTGCATAAAAGATGACGGCGGCCCCACTCAATTGTTGCGTCTGCTCCAGTATTATTTTAGTTAAATTAACTGGCAGCCCAGAGCATTTTCCTACTAGTGCTCACTCAATTCTGTTGTAACCCAAATGAGTGCCCTGGAACTAGTCGTGGATGCTTCTGGTGAATCTCTCCATCTGGTTGCCAAATTATGCTTTGAACTCCTATTTGCTTCCTTTTTGTCACATGACTCCAAAATAGCTACAAAATAAAAACAAAGCATAAAACGCAACTAATACAAGAAAAGATAACAAAGAAAGCGTAATCAATTAATATTTTAGAGAGGTGTTTTAGACACCTATCAGAGGTTTCTTTATTAACACTCGCTTTCATGAACTTAGCGAAAGTATCAACTAAATATTGTATCTTAAGCTCGAGTTTAATAAACTTGTCTTTCCCCGTCGGTGTAGAACCTTGTCATCATCACCGCCCATCTTGGATTTAGTGTTTCCTCTAGTTTCCTGGTGTCAGGTAAAACGACAGTATCTTCTCCTTATCGCGTATACTGGATTCGTGTTATTATGCACCACAACCAACTCTTAAGATCAGAACGTGGTTCTGATTGAAAAGGAGGGGATATCGAGATACACCACCAACTTTTGTATTTGTGAACCTGGTTGATTATGGTTGTTTGAACGATCTCACAAATCAATATTCAAACAACAACCTGAGTATAGTTCTTAGAACTGAACCCTAACAAGAACGCAGTTCTCGTAGATCTGAAGAGAGATGGATTCATTCAAAGGTTATGAATCAACAAACTTGCAATTACTTCAGTTATATAGATCAGAGACAATATAATGCAGAAGGGAAAACTAATGCAAGACACCAGAATTTTGTTAACGAGGAAACTGCAAACCAGGAGAAAAACCCCGGGACCTCGTCCAGATGTGAACACCCTCAATATTAACGGAATATAGACGCTAGCCTACTCTCAGACTGGAATGTATCGAGACTGAATTAACCCTACAAGCAATTCAGCTACCAATATGCTCCTACGTCTCTTGGCTCCCGCAGAAACCTACGTATTTGATTCCCCTAGCTGACGTGCTTTACAGGCCTAGGAGTTTCTCCACTTCCCTTCGTGAAGACTAGCGCTACCGTGCCTCTAGCAGGACGCCTAAAAGTATCCAAGTTATTAAACAAGAATACGATTGTGATTTCCTTTAGACTTAAAGTCAAGGTTAATGGAAATCTGTCTTACTGAATAAGGCTTATTGATCTAGCCTAAACAGTTTTACGCCCTAACGCTTGACGAACTTAGTATGAAACCTAGTTCGTGAATTTTCGTTACAGAACTTCTAGGGTTTACGATTCAAGATCTACCTTACGAAGTTTCTATCAAATCTTGGTCATGATGAGATTGAAAAAATTCAATCGACCCAAGATACAGGATCAGGAATTTTACTTCCGACCTGTGCTTCACGATCCTCAAGTGAAGTCTTTCAATAGTCGTAGTTCTAATTCTTTTTCTCTTAACATGATGAGATTCATCTCTCTTTAAGAATCTTTTGTCTGAAGACATACCTTTCATTTCCTTCTTGTGATATGATTCATGAATCATCTGCAGTGAGTTTATCAGCCTGGTCGCTCTTCTTTGGAGTTTGTTGACATATCTTACCTTTTCCTTATAGCGATAGCAATGAGAGTAAATGTGTCCTTTCATGCCGCAATAAGTACAATTTTCGAGTAATTCAGGTTTTTTAGAACCAAGGTTTCTCGTAATGTCAACAGAAGATTTCACGTTCAAGACAGTCCTGTCAGGGATAGAATCAATAGTCATTGCACTGAGTGCATAGTTATCTATCTCTTCTTCGGATTCGTAGAAATCTGAAGTTTCATCCAAGGTAGCTGCAGCAAGTGCTTTTCCTCCAAAGTATCTTCTTTTGTTTGCACAATCAGGTGCAAGATGACCAAATCCCCTGCATTTAAGACATTGAGGCATATCATCATCCACAAATTCTAATTTTTCATTCGAAACAATTTTCGGTGGATTTTTTGATGAGGGGACATCTTTAGTAAAACGTTTATTTCATTTTTTCAGGAGATCTCTAAATTGTCTTGTAATACAAGATATAATTTGAGGTTCATCAAGTTCTGATATAGTTTGATCTTCAGAGTCATTAGAATCTTCTAAAGCTTTGAACGCTATGTTATTGGGCTTTAAATCTTTGTCAAAGATTTTTAGCTTAGCGATTAGAACACCCTTTTTTATATCAAAACCATATGATTCCTAGATGGCATGCTTCTTTGAATCATATTTTGAAGGTAGAGACCTAAAGATTTTTCTCACAATTTCTCTTTCCTCAATTGTTTTTCCAAGCGATTGCGAGGCATTAATAATTGTGGAGAGTTTGTGATTAAATTCTTCAAAGGTTTCTTCATCAGTCATACGAAGGTTTTCCCAATCTGATGAGAGAATTTGAAGTCGAGCTATTTTCTCTGAAGTGTTGCCTTCAAATATGTTCTGTAGAGTTTCCCAAGCTTTCTTCTATGTACTACAAGTAGATACATGATGTTGAATTTCTCGGGTTACAGCATGGATGATCGCGTTGAGCGCATCTGAATCAATCTTAGCTTCTTTTCTTTCTTTCTCGGAATATTGTGAGGGATTTTTATCCTTTACAAAGTCACCGACTTTGATAGTGGGTATGGTAAACCCATCTTTCACAAAGACCCAACACTGATAGTCTCGTGATTGAAGAAAATAACGCATGGCAGATTTCCATCATAGACAGTTCGCGCCATCAAAGACTGGTGGAACATTCACATTAGCATAATAGTGTGTGTTCATAGTTCACGAAAGCGTCAAACACAGACATTTACATCTTACTAGGTGTTTGCCAAGCTCTGATACCAATTGAAAAGTATGGGATACCGAGATACACCACCAACTTTTGAATTCGTGAACCTAGTTGATTATGGTTGTTTGAACGATCTCACAAATCAATATTCAAACAACAACCTGAGTATAGTTCTGAGAACCGAACCCTAACAAGAACGCAGTTCTCGTAAATCTGAAGAGATATGGATTCACTCAAAGGTTATGAATTAACAAACTTGCAATTACTTCAATTATATAGATCAAAGACAATATAATGTGGAAGGGAAAAGTAATGCAAGACACCAAAATTTTGTTGAAGAAACTGCAAACCAGCAGAAAAACCCCGGGACCTCGTCCAGATGTGAACACCCTCAGTATTAACGGAATACATACGCTAGCCTACTCTCAGACTTCGGACTGGAATGTATCGAGACTGAATTAACCCTACAAGCAATTCAGCTACCAATGTGCTCCTACGTCTCTTGGCTCCCGCAGAAACCTACGTACTTGATTCCCCTAACTGACGTCCTTTACAGGCCTAGGAGTTGCTCCACTTCCCTTCGCGAAGACTAGCGCTACCGTGCCTCTAGCAGGACGCCTAAAAGTATCCAAGTAATTAAACAAAAATGCGATTGTGATTTCATTTAGGCTTAAAGTCAAGTTTAATGGAAATATATTTTACTGAATAGGGCTTATTGATCTAGCCTAAACAGTTTTACCTCCTAACGCTTGACGAACTTAGTATGAAACCTAGTTCGTGAATTTGCGTTACGGAACTTCTAGGGTTTACGATTCAAGATCTACCTTACGAAGTTTCTATCAAATCTTGGTCGTGATAAGATTGAAAGAATTCAATCGACCCAAGATACATGATCAGGAATTTTACTTCCGACCTGTGCTTCACGATCCTCAAGTGAAGTTTTTCAATAGTCGTAGTCCAAAAGGACTTCGAGATGACGACCAACCTTTATGCAAGGATACACAAATGTGTAGAGGATTGGAATTGTATCTTGCAGAAGGTCATCTACTTATAGTGATCATCAAGGGAGGCTTTGCTTAAAAGTTAAGCAACCTTGAGTAGGGCTCAAGCAAGTTCCGGATCTAAAAAGTCCATAGCTTGAATACCCATTCTCAATCTTTTTCTAACTTTGGACAAGGCCAATGGTTAAAGAAGACTCAACCTTGATTGAAGGTTTGCAACTTCTGGTCCAAAACATGTTGATTGTTGCGTGGATTAAGTAGTTGAATTCCATGGGCTAAGTAATGACAAGTCCCATAACTAATCATTCCAAAACCGAAAACTTCATATAATGAAACTTGGAAGTTTTCCATGGCTTATGTGTACGCGTTCACAAAGCTGTCAATTGGAGCTCAGGAGAAACCGTGAACTCGTATGTACGCGTTCATGAAGGCGTTCATACACACTCACTCGTTCTCAGGAATGCCTTATACAACATATGTACGCGTTCATCGTTGAGGTCATTTCATGAGACAATTCAAATTACTCTACCTATACATATTATCACGGTTGTGACAAATGCAAAGGCAAAGAATCCTAGAATACCTTCGGATCTTATATACAACATCATAGACTATTGATATGATAGAATGGCAAATACGAAACATGGAATGGAAAACCCTTCTAATTAACCTTTAGCGAGAACGTTATGATTTATCAAGTAGTTAGCTCCGGTCTTCGTCTTCAATGGTCTTCGTCTCGATTACCTAAAACTATCCTAGTCCGAGTTGTAGAGTAAACTTATCAAGGATTGTGTTTTTGTCATCTAAACTTGACAACTGACTTGAGATAGCAATATCAGTGGGTTCAACCGAGCAATGCTCTAACACTGATACCACTTGATATGTAACGATCAGTGGTACCTAGAGTTAGCACGGATAGAAAGGATCAAGTGATCAAAAGACAAGAAAAACACAATAGATTCTCAAATTATTATTCTTCTTCTTTTAACTCAAAGAAAACTCTTTACAAACTCGTTCTATCTCTCACTTTCTCTCTGCCTCTAACTATGAGTTATGCTTTTTATAGGTATTCACTCTTACATAAATAAGTGAAAAAGGAGGGGTACCGAAATACTACCAACTTTTCGTTTTGGCTCGTGAGTCTTATGGTTTAAGTCTGGACGATCTCAAATATCAATATCCAAACTTATAACTGGAGTTGTTAAACCTCGACAAAGAGTATTTTGGAGTCAACTCTACAGTTAAGCAATAACGTACTACTTGGTGCTTTAATTATACTATCAGGAATATAATGCGGAAAGTAAAAGCACACAAGACACCAGAAGTTTTTTTAACGAGGAAACTGCCTTGCAGAAAAACCTCGGGACCTCGTCCAGATTGAACACCGCCCAGTACAAACTGACTACAAACACTAGCCTACTATAAGACTTCGGTCTGGGATGTAGCAGAGACCAACTCAAGCCCTCCAAGCGAATTGGCTACTGTCGCCTTCCTTACGTCTCTAGATCCCCCACAGATCGTCACGCACTTGATTCCCCCAGTTGACGTCCTTTACAGGCCTAGGAGTTGCTTTGACCGTTGTCAAAGGCTTGTGTCAGCAATACTGGCTTTGCAACCTAATTGTTGACGTATGGTGTAACTGTCCTCTATCAGTTTACCACACACAAGATGACTTCCTTCGGATTGTTAAATCCAGGTCATACGGAAATCTACTTCACAAATTGGGGCTGACACGCAAACCAAGTAAGCAATGCCCAAATTGTCTCTACCTCAGTTATACACGAAGAACCACTTAAGGAACTTGTATAACCGGAGCTAACTATGTCTTACAACACCGAGTGCAGCCGTGCGTTGCTACCTTTCCAACCTTGTTGAGTAACGTATCTGTTCTTGAAAAGCCATATATCATAAGAGACGGACTTTAGAATAGACAAGAACGTGATCAGGTTACCAAGGTTACATGTTAATCCGATTTCAACCAAAGATGGTTTCAATCTCCTACTTGTGCTTCCCTCATGTAAAATACAATCATATTACACAAGTTGACTCGTTGTCTGCTCTTCAAATAGTAAACCAATTCTGCAAAGTCGTAACTCCACAATGAGTTGATCATCATAGAAGGACATAGGTTAGTAACACCCAGTTTTCCAAATGCTTTCAACTCTATAGATAGATCTTCTGTTGGAAATTTCCCAGTCCATGAAATTTCTCGACCTATCAATTCCTTGGAGATCTTCTCAGGGTTGGTCTCATATTACCAGTTCTAGGTAGGATAATACCTTTGTTGGACAGACCTGTAATAGATTTGATAAGATCACAGTTTATATCCATCACTGTTTTCCCAACCATTGTTTAAAGCATGGGTTGTCGTCATTGAATCCATGAATGTTGGCATAGAATTCTTTGACAGTTTCCTCATATGCTTCTCCATGACCATCAAATATGCTACCTAGCTTAAAGGCTTTTGCATATTGTACCACACCTTTAAACTTTATACTATTCACAAGTTTTCTTTCTACAATGAGAGCTCTATCCTTGATGGTAAGATAGGTTTTATAGCATCCATCGTCATAGAAAGTGATTCCTGAGTCTGAATCATAGTGATAGTTTGGTGTGGAGCTCTCTTCTAGTGGAATCAAGGGATTCGCCATTGGCTTTCCTCTCGTTCTTGTCATACTTCACAACAATCTTGATTCAAGAACTGTAAATACCCCTTACAGTAGTGTTTTTACCTGCAAAAACAAGTGTACCGTCTCTGGGTACTTTCGTAGTGCTCGGAGATCAAAGTCGAACAAGGCAAGCCTAAACCAAGGATGGCCGTTCCCACCTTGCTTCGGTCACAGAGAGGATAGAGGTTGGTCTAGGGAGGGAAACAGCGAAGAAACTTGAGATCAGGTTGAAGGTGAGTTTTTGGGTGTTTGAGTTCAAGATTCCCGTCGTGAAGTCGACTAGAAATCTCCAAGGCTAGAACGAGTTTAGATTCTCAGGTGTTTTTTTTCCTCTGAGGCTCTGTGTGTTTTCTGGATGTTCTCGGTGTTCTAGTTGTTCTGAACCTTCTGCCTTGGAAGATAGAGGAAGCCTCTATTTATAGTTTGAACTCACCCTGATCTCTCGACAGAGAAGGTGGACGTCGTGGAAGAGTGGAGGAGTGGAGGACATGCGTTGGTTTCCGTAACTGCCTGAGTTGTGCGGAACATGCCCACTCGTGCCATCTTCTCGTAACTGCCCACTGTCTCCATCAGTTTCTTTCAACTGTCGTAGACCGCCAGACCAATACCCCTAAAGTTATCCCCCCGTGTGATGTTTTGGTATCTCGAGCGAGTAGTACGCGGCTATTGCGTAGTTGAGTTGGGTTGTACAACTGATTGTCGTGACCAACGTTGCGTGATGTCGAGTGGCCTTGGTCTTTGACCAAGGCCGCAAGTGCTTGATTGCGCTTTGGCACTAGTTATGGCGGCGCCATGGCTCATGGCGCCATAGCCTTGGCCCTTGGCCAAGATTAGATAGAAACACGCTTTTGGCGTTAGTTATGGTGGCGCCATGGCTCATGGCGCCACGGCCTGGCTCTTGGCCAATGTTAATTTAGAATGCGCTTTTAGCGCTTGTCGTGGTGGCGCCATGGCTCATGGCGCCACGGCCTTGGCCTTTGGCCAAGGCCATCCTGTTGTGGCGCCATGAATGATGGCGCCATGGTCTTTGGCCTTTGGCCAGTTTAGGACGCGCTTTTGGCGCTAACCGTGGAGGCGCTATGGCTCATGGCGCCACGGCCTTGGCCTTTGGCCAAGGCCACTTTGTTGTGGCGCCATGAATTATGGCGCCACGATTTTCCGTTTGGCTAATGCCTATTTATTGTGGCGCCATGGAGTATGGCGCCACGGCCACTTGGCCAAAGCATATTTATTGTGGCGCCATGAAGTATGGCGCCACGGCC